>SZWC01001350.1:272694-284064 GCA_023375785.1 Penium margaritaceum
ACACACACACAAACCAGTGTCATGCACATCATGCATATGTCAGAGGACAAGATGGTCTCCTCGTGACACTGGCGGTACCAGGTCCGGGTCTCGACCACTACGAGCAATCCAACTCAATAGTATCATCATCCAAACACAGGATCAAGGGAGGATCTCCTCGTAACACGGGTGCAATGCACCACGTGTCCGGGTCTCGACCAACAGCTCGCATGCACATGCCACACACAGTATAGCGACACACTAAGACACACGATCACATGGTCTCCTCGTGACACTGGTGCGATGCACCAAGTGTCCGGGTCTCGACCAACAGCTCCCATGTACATGCCACACACAGTATAGCGACACGCTAAGACACACGATCACATGGTCTCCTCGTGACACTGGTGCAACGCACCAAGTGTCCGGGTCTCGACCAACAAGGTGCTGCCATGTACATGCAGCTGTGCAGGCACGCAGCATGAGCCACATGCGGGATGCGGAAGATGCTCACAACAGAGCATGGACCTCCCCATGCATCTCCCATGACGTCGCGTCAGGTCGAGGTCCACACAACAACAACCGCTGACTAGGCATCAGTGCCTGGTCAGACGATGACGACAGTCACAAGTCGTACACACAACGACATGGGTCTGGCTAGGAGACACAAGGTAAAGTATCCGAATGCCTCAATAGCATTTGCAGAGAGAAATGAAAAATTACAGGTCCATGGCATAAGTACCTGCTGCGGCGCACGGCGGTGTCGCACACGGCAGCACAAGGTCTGTCCTAAAACCGGCCCAAAACCACTGTTTTGGTTGTAACTCAGCGTAGACATGTCATAACGCTACGCCGTCTGAACCTAGATGTACAGAATCACAAGTCAGACACTAAAGTGGTCACATGCATGCATACGGCATCAAACGGTGGAAACACAATGCAAAAACATGCAAATTGGGCCCACGGCTAGTCCACGGATAAACTCCTACGTGCTGCAGGTAAACTACAGGAGGTCCAAGGTAGTTTCCAGAGCACTGGGATGGTCTTCGGTCAGCTCCAAGCTTGTATTCCACCACCAGGCGACGCAACGGTACCACCTTGGACCGTCTCAGGGATCTGCACGCGCACGGACACGACCGAGTGGTCACAGTAAACTTTACAGGTCGACAGGAACATCACGAATCACAACACTCCCCCATGACCCGATGGTACGCATGTCCATTCATGTGCAGCATTGAAACGAGTACAACGAGTGCAGAAACAGTCGTGACATAGACACAGAACGAATGGCCACCAGAAACTTCGCGAGTGCTAGTGCCTTCGTCAAGAATTCAGCACGCTACATTTCAGTGCCAACCCATATGACAGAGATCACGTGTCGCTCCACTAGATCACGCACAAAGTAATGCTCAACCACAATGTGCTTCGTGCGAGCGTGAAAGACACCAGAGTGATCCGCAATGGCAAGAGAACTCTAACTGTCGCAACGAAGCACAATGGCAGGTACTGACTGACCTAGCTCAAGGAACTGGCTTTGGAGCCACACTACCTCAACAACCCCTGCACCTAGAGCAACATACTCTGCCTCCGACGAGCTACGTGCAATGCATCCCTGCTTCTCGCTTTGCCAGGAAACAACGGTACCACCGAGCACGAACACGTAGCCGGTGTGACTGCGCCCATCTGGACTTCAGGCGTCGTCGCTGTCGGTGTAGCCGTCCAAAACCACCAAACACTGCCGGTGAAAGCAGAGTCTGAGGTACGGTGTGGAGACTACATACCACACCACTCGCACAGCCACATGTAGGGCTCTAGCACGTGGAGCCTGCGAAAACTGTACAAAAAGGTTGACGACAAAGGCGATGTCGGGGCATGTGGTAGTGGCCAGGTAAATCAGAGATCCGATGAGGCGGAGGTACAAGGTCACATCCACTGTCTCCACCAGCTCTGTGCGATTGTTCACCTTTAGGGCATTTTGCTCATCAGGTGTGAGAGGTGTGGAGGCCGTGGTCACTTCGCCAAGGAGGTCACTGAAGGGCTCCACCACAACACATGCGTATCGGGCCTAATGCAACAGAAGTGTCCGACGTCTGCGGTCTTGCACGATCTCCATGCCAAGAAACACCGTCGCATGACTGAGATCCTTCATCCTATAGGCAGTTTGGAGGACCGCCTTGGCCTCCTTCACGACCTCCATGGAAGGGGACGCGATCAGAAGGTCGTCCACACAGACCAAGATGGCGGTGAACCGCTGAGGTGTCCGTGGGATAAAGAGAGAGGGATTTGCATCGCTATGTACATATCCTGCACGAGTCGGAGTGCCAGTGATCTCCTAATTCCAACACCCAGGAGACTACTTGAGGCTGTACAAGGACTTGCGCAAGCATGAGACCTTGTCACCATCCTCAAAGCGTGGTTGCTGAGCCACATAAATCTCCTCATCCAGAGAGCCATGGAGGAATGCATTTATCACGTCCGTCTGGTACAGTTCCCAGTCATGCTAAGCCACTACACCGAATAGAGCGTGAGCTGAGGTCATGCGGCCGATAGGGGCAAAGGTGTCAACGTATTCGATGCCCTCGATCTGAGAGTAGCCCTTGACGACCAAGCGAGCCTTGTGGCGTTCTAGTGAGCCATCCGGCTTCACTTTCTTGCGAAAGACTCACTTGACATGAATAGCCTTCCTCCTAGGTGGAAGGTTGACTAGCTCGTAAACTCCGTGCTTTTGGATGGCACGAAGCTCATCCTCGTAGGCAGCACGCCAAATGTCTGCATCCTTTGATGAGAGAGCTTCCCTCAGTGTTCCCGGATCTGGTGTCATAGAGGGAGAGATCTGAGTGGCAAGTGCACATGCCTGGGCCTGACAACCACAAGGTCAAATGTTGCATCACAAGCGACATGAAACTCGCGAGTGAGAAGATCGTGCCCTACAGAGCACACTGGATGTTCCTTTGTGTGATCTGTGAGACACTCAGGCCTAGGGCCTTTGTGCCGGGATCACCACTCGCAATGCTACGAGTGGAGCGCCTGGGTGCGGGATCTGACACTCGCTGGACTCTGAAGACCAATGGCCGAAGACGAGCGCCGGGCTCACGCGAGTAAGCTGGCTGTAGGGGCTCACCTCAGGCTCAGAAACAGGCACGACCAGAGCCGGTGAGGGCTCAGGCAATGGAGCAGGTGATGCAGTGTAAGGAGATGCGTGTGTGGGAGACACGCGCCTGGGTGTGACAGTAGGAGCAAGAGTCGAGGCAGGACCACACACAGAGGAAGGAGTACTGGTGGACACAGGTTCTGAATCATGGGCGCCTATGGGGTGCTAGGGAAAAAGGATTAGAAGCTGGCTGTGCTGGAAAGGTCTCAGGGCCGATAGCGATGATCGCTGGGTCATCAAGAGCCGGAGACCGAGAAGTGGAGGGGGCTCGAACGGACACATCGACCGGGCGAGAAGTGTTCGCAGGCCTAGATTCCCCCATCCGTCAAGAAGCCTCACATGTAGGAACGTGCATGGCAAACAACGACGTAATGGAGGTCAGATAATGGTAGTTGAGAGACTAAAAGAAGAGCGCATCGCGGGACTCAACGATGAGAGGACAGGAGGAGTCCCAAAAGTTCCAGTCCTTCGACCGCGGGGAGATGTCCACGAAGGCACACAAGCGACCTCGCGGTGAGACCTTTGACCTCTGCTAGTTCTCGGTGTACCACACAGAGGCTAAGGATCCCCAGACACGAGAGAGACGCAGGTCAGCACGGTGGCCAAACCAGAACTTGTACAGTGTAACGTGGTTCAAGACTCACGTCATGTAGGCAAATCCTTCAAAGGCGAAGGACTTTGGGAGACTGCACACAGACCGCATAGCGCAAACCGCATCCTCCATGGTGCAGTTCCAGTGCTCAGAGACACCATTCTGCTGAGAAGCAGGAGCGAAGACTTGGTGAAAATCACCATGCTCAGCGAAGAAGCTATCCATATCGTGAAGAAACTTCCCGCCACGATCCGAACAGAAGGTGTGCAGCGTGTGGCGTGACTGATGCTCAGCCATCAATAGCCAGAGGCAAACCACGAGAGCGGCGTCACTCTTCATGTCCAGGGTGTAGACCCACCACATCCGGGTGAAGTCATCGGTCAAGGTCAGGACGTATCGGCCCCGATCGGATAGAGACTCGACAGGAAGAGGACCGAGAAGGTCCGAATGGACCAACTCGAGAGGGCGAAGTACGCAAGAACTGGTGTCAGGGTAGTTGCAACGATGCATCTCACCCTGGGCGCAGAACAGACAATTGGTCTTGGACGGCTTCTTGAAAGAAGCCGCGTGAAGACCGAGTGTGAGCTGTGTCCAAATGAGTTCAACACAGTGTCGGAGCCCACATGACACAAGCGACGATGCAGTAGTTGTTGGTGCTCAATAGACAGAACGCCAGTGACAAACACACAAGTAGGAGGAGAGGGGGAGCAAGAAGGAGAAGAAATCTGAGAGACACGATACAGATCATCCACAACACAGGTATGAAGAACAACGGTACGAGTATCAATAGCTGTCACAGTCACGGAGTCTGCAGTGTGTTCCACTGAGATTCCCATCAGTGTGTAGGCACGAACAGAAAGTAAGCTGAGCTCAAGGTCAGGCACAAAAAGCACTTAAAAATGATACAGGGGCCCAGACGGACCATTGAGGTACACAACCCCAACACCCTGGACCGACAAGGAGTGACCAGAGCCTGTGCGAATGGAGCAAACATATTCAACAGGATTGAGAACAATGAAGTCACCACGACGACAGGTCATGTGATGAGTGGCACCAGCATCGATGATCAAAGTGCCACCGGGATCACGACTGGAGGATTTTACTATACAGTGGGCAATGGAATACCCAGCTTGAGACAGGCGTTGAGAAACAGGTGAGGAGGAATGACAAAGGGCACAGTGGTGCGACTCATGTATCCAATCGGTACTGTCAGGCCTATTGTCCTCACATGCCAACTGTGCCCCCCTGCATGATCTATCATGAGTGACGAGAATAGACAAAGAAACAGTCTGTGAACCACTCGGGTGTGACAACACACTCGTACCTCCCTGAAAGCGAAGCGCCAAAAGGTGACGGAGCTCGGCGATGGTGTGGTCACGCGGGTCCGGGTCGCCACTCCTCGCCGGTGAGGAAGCGGGAACTGTTGTAATCGTTTTCGCCGCCTGACAGGAGGATGTGATGCTGGACGTAGCCCAATGCGTGTGTGCAGCCTGAAGATCGCGAGTGATCCGTGCCCAGTCAAGCGGTTGCTGGCACTCGGTGTAGCGATGAGTACCTCCACAGATGCAGCAGTGGACAGTACATCTAGTGCTATCGCGTGATGACTGCTGCTGCTGCGACTGTTGCTGGCCTGAACCACGCTTCATCTTACCCTTCTTCCCCTTTGTTTTGACTGTCACACCCTGCATCGGAGTGGGGGTAGCTAAGGTGGAAGAGGAAGAGGAGGGTGTGCCAGAGGATGGTGAAGTGGTCTGTAAGAGGGGCATCGGCGACGACATGATAACCGTTGTAGCAAGGGAACTCTCTTGATGGGCAACGGCTGTATCACGGGCGTAAGGCACCTGGAGGAAGAGCTGATGTGCCCAAGGAAGAAGCTGAAGAGAGGTGAAGAAGGGCTCGAGCACGGCGTCGCTGTACCCTGAGAAGATGTCCACGTGCTCCAGATAGACTCTGAGCATGAGCGTGCGAAGCGCCAAGAGCTATGTACCTCCTGAAGTCCCAAGGCACGTGTAGATGCGCATGGCACGCCGCCAGTAAGAAGCCTTTGACTGGGCAGGTCCGTGACGAAGGGAGTGGAAAGTGCGAATGTGAGCCGCGCGGGTGGCGTGCGTCTCTACAGAAAGTAGAGACTATGCCTGGTCCCAGCCCCCATGTGGATCAGCACCCATGTCTGTGCCGGCCTCTCCATGGACATGGCGAAAGTCCATGACAGTCTCGCACGACATGGCATAAAGGATTCCGCACATCACCTGAGCCGCTGTCAGCACCTGAGCGCGGTCCGTAACCTGGTAGGGACTGTGATAGTAGGGCCATACCCCCTGTGAAGTGGTCCAGACATGGAAGAGATTCTCCTAGTAGTCAAAGCCGTCCTTGCTGACATAGCGTGGGGGCGGTTTCTCGAAGTCTTTGGGTTGCCGCTCTGTGGAGAGGGCAACCACAAGCTGGGAGGAATGAGGGATGGGGAAAACACCGGGCCGAGTAAAGTCTCCGAGGTAAGAATCAGGCGAGGGTCGGATCTCCAGGAATAGAGAACCGGAACGCGTCTGAAGCTGGCGGAGACGCTCCTGAAGCACGCGAATCTCCCTCTTATGGGTGTCATCATTCATCCCTGGCATGTCAGGGTCCTCATCCAAAGGATCAAAAAGTGGCGGGTCCTGTCCTATTGCTCTCCTCGGTGTAAATGCTGACTTATGTGTAAAAGGTACGGCACCGCCGACTCCCGCGGATGTCTGCTGTGGGGTTGTGGACTGACCACGAATAAGATTAATGACAGCACGGATGGCGTTTGTCTGCTGCTGCTGCTTACGACATATCTCATCCTGCTGACTTTGCAAATCCGCAATAGCTTACTAGCGTAGGCTCATGAGCCCTGGGGAGGAGGAGCGATCTGATGGTCATTTGCACTTGTCACTGGTTGAAGCCAGGTCAACGCTCAGTATGGACCGGGACGTCAAGCTGGTCGGATTTCAGAGCCGTCAAGGGTTCTCGACGAGTTGAAACACAGGTAATTTTTTACCCTTTGACCCCAAACTTTGATTAAGGCAGGTGCTCATGTTAGCAGGGGTTTGCTGATGTCACCATGGGCTTGATGACGTCAGCAAGGAAAACACTGATGTCAGCACAATTTTTGTTTGGTTCACAACCCACGCGGCTGTTGGGCGGCTGCTCTGCGGCAGCGACACGGGAGCTACGTAATAGCTTTCGCTCAGTTTCTGCCACTACTGTGCCTGCGCCTACAGCAGCAGACATGCAGTTGTGGCAGCATCTGCGCGCTGTTGCTACGCCACATCGCTACTACGCGCTGCTCTAACTGTGTGCTACTACTATTGCGTGTTGGTGCTGCCGCGCTACTACTTTTGCTGCTTGCTACAACTATTACTGCTCAATGCTGCCGCTGTTGCATGTTGCTACTCGCTAGTGCTGCTACTGCCCGCCGCCGTAGCCGCCGCTGCATAGTGTTGCTGCGTGCTGCTCCTACTGTGTGTTGCACCTGCAATGTGCAGCTGGTACTGGGCACTACTCCTATCGTGCGCTACTAATGCTGCGTGCTGCTGCTGCCACATGCTACTGCAGCTGCTACTCGCGGCCACCTGCTGCGGCTGTGGCCTGCTGCCACCGCTGCTAGCGCCAATGCCAGCAACTGCAAGCGGCTGCTGTTTGATGGAGCTGTCACCTGCTATTGCTAGCGGCTGCTCCCGATGCACTCTCACGTGCTGAAGATGGGTGACGTCGCCGGCAGTCTGGTGATGTCGACAGGTCCCTGTGGATCGGCTGCACCGGTGACGCTCACTTCAACGTCTTTGCTACGCAGCTCGGCGAGAACTGTCTCACCACTTTGATACCAAGACAAGATCTGTGGGAGCTTCCTAGCGACATAGCCGCTCGTTGGGCGTCAGTGCCTGGTCAGACGGTGACGACAGTCATAAGCCGTACACACAACTACAAGGGTCTGGCTAGGAGACATAAGGCAAAGTGTCAGAATGCTTCAATAGCATTTGCTGAGAGAAATGACAAATGATAGGTTCATGGCATAAGTACCTGCCGCGGCGCACGGCGGGTGTTGCATGCGATAGCACAAGGTCTGTCCTAAAACCGACCCAAAACCACTGTTTTGCCCGTAATTCAGCGTAGACATGTCAGAACGCTATGCTGTCTGAACCTAGACGTGCAGAATCACAAGGTGGACGCTAAGACTTGTCACATGCATGCATCCGACATAAAACGGTGGACAAACAATGCACAAACTGCAAATCGGGCCAACGGCCACTCCACCGATAAACTCCTACGTGCTGCAAGAAAACTACAGGAGGTCCGAGGCAGCGTCCAGAGCTCTGGGATGGTCGTCGGTCTGCTCCAAGGTGGTAGTCCACCACCAGACAACGCACCGGCACCACCTTGGTCCGTATCAGGGATCTGCACGAGCATGGAAACGACCGAGTGGTCATAGTAAACTGTATAGGTCGACAGGAACATCACAAATCACAACATTTATGGCCCGTATGAATTGTTTAGAACACCAATGAAGAGGATAGTAGAGATTGCGTAATGTGATGAGGATACAAGGATGACCAAACGAAGATAATGCCGATGGTACAAAGGAGGGGTTGCACATGTCATGGAAATGCGGTGACATTAGGCCATGGAGGAAATTCTCACGGTTTGTTACTTTTTACATTGTTCACATGTCGGGCTTCAAGACCAAGCCAATGATATTTGACAAGAATTGTTAGATTCATCGACTTTGCAAACCACTTTGCATGTCACGGGAGCTTCGGATTTCGGTGATGTGGCGAAATTCCCCAAAGATCGACCATATAAATATCTTTGGGTGATATTTATTGCATCAAGTGACCGACAACGCATCCACAATAGGAAGAACTTGGTCAATGAGCAGCAATGTCTTGAGAACTAGGCTAAGAGGAGTATCTAAAATCTGTTAGTGGATATTTGTAATTTCAAATTCATTCCTTCATGACCGTGAGGCGACTTATGGATTTTTACACCGTTATGTTGATTCCATCTTAGTCAAATGGTCGAATGTTCGAACATGCGGTGTTCTATTGGATAAATATGAAACGCTTGAATAAACTCTTCGAAGGGTTCATGGAAGGCTTGGAAACCGTATAATTGGTTTGATAATCGTGGCCGATGTCTTTTTGGCGCTTGCTTTTCATAAAGAGGCGCCATCATATTCATGATACCATCCAAAAAGAAATCTATGCTATTTAGTAGATATTCGGACGGAATAGGCACTGAAATATGTTTTTTCTACATAGAAACCCTTTGTTGTCAATTCTATTAGGCTAGAGAAGTATTTTCTAAAATTATTTGAAAGAAGAGAGGATTCCTAAAAAGGGTTGCTCATGAACCCGGTTATATTTCGAAAAAGAAATAAAAAAGAAACTTTTATTTTTTATGGATTCAACGTTGTTATAAACCTACATTGTTGGTGGAAAGTAAGTGATGGTGGTATTAAGTGAGAAGGCTCACTAACCCAAAAAGGACAAAAAGGACAGGAGGTGCTTCAGCTCCCAATTAGAGCAGCCTGAATCGAGGCGTTCTGACCAGGCACCCGTCTGTCGTTGTGAAGCGCTCACGCAGCTCTGTTGCTGCCGCTTCGCTCGCTTGGTTTCCGCTTGCTTTGCCACGTGAAAGCAGGAGAGGAGGAAAGTACGAAAGCAGAGTGCTGGGTCGAGTGGTCCGGCTGCCGCACAGCTTTCCGACCAAGCGCTCATCCCGTGTGATGGATGCGCGACCAAGCACAATCCACTCAGCCTGCCAGCCTGCCTTGGCCACCACATAGTCTTTGAATCCTCTGAAGCAGCCGTCGTGCATTGCAGGAGGGAGGACCGTGAACAACGACCAGCAAAGAGACGTTTGTCCCAAAAGGCAAGGCTTCCATCGGCTTATTTCCGACGTTAGGAGGCATGAAACACCTCAGATTTGAGGCTGAAAATGTTGTGATTGTTGACTCAGCCGTTTCGGAAGAAGGCCAAGACATGCATCTTGTGCACTGGAAGACCTTGCCTCCACATTTCGAAGTCAAGCCTCGTTGTCCGAGTCATTCATTTTCTTTTTCTTCCCAATCTGATGCCACTTCCGGTGACTTCCGTATGTTGGATTCAAGTTGTAAAACAAGATCATTCAGCTGGTCGCCGTAGGACACGGTGGGAAGCTGAGTCATTTAACGGTCCTGTTCCACTTCCATTCACAGATCCCTTTCCAGCGAGATTCGAGCAGTACCTACGATGAACAGCTTTCCTGCCGCAAAAGCCACAATGAACGGACCTGTGACTACTGAAGCCAAGGAAGCAAATGGAGGCATTGCTCTCATTGTCATCTGTGTCACCTGCTTTGCCCTCTTTGTAATGGCCATCGCGTGGGTCACTTGGATTAACTACAAGCGGAGAGGAGCTGCTTCAGTCCACCCGTCAGCTGGCTTACGGCAGAGTCAAGCTGCAACAAGAAGTAGGGGAATTTCGCCTGTAGATCAGACGCCTGCGGCTGCCGGTGAAGCTGGAAAGGAGGTGGAGAAAAAGAAGCCTGTAATTCCCATCTATCAGGTCACTGTTGAAGGCTCTCGCATGCCGTCTGTGCTGGCTCTGCCTGCATCCCTCTTTGGCGACCACGAGCCTTCCAGACGGAATACAGACTGTTCATCAGTGACCTCGGTGTCAGTTTCACCCTCATTATCTGGACTTTCAAGTGAACAGCGGCGACACTCCTCAGCTGACCCTGAACAACATCAAGCATTCGCTGTGTAATGCGGCCGTTCTCTCGGACTTCTTTTGCTGAGTTGAGTCGCGTTCATACTCTTTGGTACAGTGTCGAGGAAACGTGCGCCTCAGGAGGAAGTCCGAGAGCTGAACATCCTCAGCACAGTGAGGAAGAACCAGCTTTTGGTGAATGCGGGACGGACAGAGAAACTGCTAGGAAGCTTCCTAGCCTTGCTGCTGCTGACGTGGCGACACTGTCCAGTCAGCTGATGCACTAGCAAGCAGGCCGGTGCAAGAAACAGCAAGGATCAGGCTAGGGAGACGCGCAAAGTCTCATAAGCTTCAATAGCTTAGTAAATGCAGAGAGAAATGACAAATGACAGGTCCAGGGCATAAGTACCTGCCGCGGCGCACAGCGGGTGTCGCACGCGGCAGTCCAAGAACTGTCCTAAAACCGGCCCAAAACCACTGTTTTGGCCATAACTCTACGCACACATGTCAGAATCCTGCGCCGTCTGAACCTAGACGTGCAGAATCAAAAGACGCACGCAACGACTGGTCACATGCATGCATCCATCGACTGACAGCGAGTATATAATGCAAAAACATGCAAATGGGTCTCATGCCCAGTCCGCCGAAAGGCGCCTGCAAGACGTAGAAGGCACAGCAAGGAGTCCCGGTGACATCTGGGGCTCTGGAACAGTAGTCGGTCAGCTCCAGACGGGTAGGCCGCCGCCTGTCGTCGCGCCGGTGTCACCAGGGCCGCCTGCCTCAGGGATCTGCACGAGTATGGACACGGCCGAGTGGTCACAGTAAACTGTACAGAAACGGCACAAATCACAACACTCCCCCATGACCCGATGGTACGCATGTCCATACGCGTGCAGCACTGGTACATCCACATAGTGAGTGACACAGACAGATGAGACAGC
>SZWC01001351.1:6631-25971 GCA_023375785.1 Penium margaritaceum
CTCCCTCCCTCCCTCTCTCTCTCTCTCTCTCTCTCTCTCTCTCTCTCTCGCAGTAAGTCGTTGAGGTCAAAGAGGGCCCACGACAGCCAGAAGCCTTTGGTTAGTCACCCAGTGCCGGCAAACGCGCATGCCACAGCGCCAACCAACAGGCAAGAGTGACGGAAAAGTGGCAGGGGACCACAGACAGCAAAGATCACGGCAGCAGCGGCACCAGAGCGCAGTGTACATCGGTGTAAAGGCCCATCACCAGTAGAGCGCTGTGCGTGCACCACTCTGTATCGCGCTCAAAGCACCACCCATGGTTTTCTAGAGGTTTGTTGTATGCATTTGGGAAGTGACCACAATGCCTCTGCATTGCGGCCAAGCATCGATCTTCGTGGTGCCTGTGTCTGCAACCATAAGCAGAAGTGGATTTGCTGCTGTAAATACATGCTTTGTGCGGGGTTCTGCGCGTATGAGTTTGCGTGGGCAACTACATCTGGGCAGATAGCTGGTGACAAAAGAACAATGACCTTTCCTTTGCAGCTAGACCACTCAACCAAGCAGCACATCCACCCGAGAGATCTTTTTGCTATGGGTTTTTTCCAACCTCGTCTATCTGGAATAGAAATCTGCAGATCTGAGTTTACAGGATCTCGTCCATCATTACGTTCCCCTCCTTTTCACATTTGCATCTCTCCCTATCCCAACCCTTCCCTCTTACACCTTCCCTCTCCTCCCTCCCTCCCTCCCTCCCTCTCCCTTCTCCCACCCTCCCTCCGTCCCTCCTTCCCTCCCTCCCTCCCTCCCTCCCTCCCTACCTCTCTCCCTCCCTCCCTCCCTCCCTCTCTCTCTCTCTCTCTCTCTCTCTCTCTCTCTCTCTCTCTCTCTCTCTCTCTCTCTCTCTCTCTCTCTCTCTCTCTCTCTCTCTCTCTCTCTCTCTCTCTCTCTCTCTCTCTCTCTCTCTCTCTCTCTCTCTCTCTCTCTCTCTCTCTCTCTCTCTCTCTCTCTCTCTCTCTCTCTCTCTCTCTCTCTCTCTCTCTCTCTCTCTCTCTCTCTCTCTCTCTCTCTCTCTCTCTCTCTCTCTCTCTCTCTCTCTCTCTCTCTCTCTCTCTCTCTCTCTCTCTCTCTCTCTCTCTCTCTCTCTCTCTCTCTCTCTCTCTCTCTCTCTCTCTCTCTCTCTCTCTCTCTCTCTCTCTCTCTCTCTCTCTCTCTCTCTCTCTCTCTCTCTCTCTCTCTCTCTCTCTCTCTCTCTCTCTCTCTCTCTCTCTCTCTCTCTCTCTCTCTCTCTCTCTCTCTCTCTCTCTCTCTCTCTCTCTCTCTCTCTCTCTCTCTCTCTCTCTCTCTCTCTCTCTCTCTCTCTCTCTCTCTCTCTCTCTCTCTCTCTCTCTCTCTCTCTCTCTCTCTCTCTCTCTCTCTCTCTCTCTCTCTCTCTCTCTCTCTCTCTCTCTCTCTCTCTCTCTCTCTCTCTCTCTCTCTCTCTCTCTCTCTCTCTCTCTCTCTCTCTCTCTCTCTCTCTCTCTCTCTCTCTCTCTCTCTCTCTCTCTCTCTCTCTCTCTCTCTCTCTCTCTCTCTCTCTCTCTCTCTCTCTCTCTCTCTCTCTCTCTCTCTCTCTCTCTCTCTCTCTCTCTCTCTCTCTCTCTCTCTCTCTCTCTCTCTCTCTCTCTCTCTCTCTCTCTCTCTCTCTCTCTCTCTCTCTCTCTCTCTCTCTCTCTCTCTCTCTCTCTCTCTCTCTCTCTCTCTCTCTCTCTCTCTCTCTCTCTCTCTCTCTCTCTCTCTCTCTCTCTCTCTCTCTCTCTCTCTCTCTCTCTCTCTCTCTCTCTCTCTCTCTCTCTCTCTCTCTCTCTCTCTCTCTCTCTCTCTCTCTCTCTCTCTCTCTCTCTCTCTCTCTCTCTCTCTCTCTCTCTCTCTCTCTCTCTCTCTCTCTCTCTCTCTCTCTCTCTCTCTCTCTCTCTCTCTCTCTCTCTCTCTCTCTCTCTCTCTCTCTCTCTCTCTCTCTCTCTCTCTCTCTCTCTCTCTCTCTCTCTCTCTCTCTCTCTCTCTCTCTCTCTCTCTCTCTCTCTCTCTCTCTCTCTCTCTCTCTCTCTCTCTCTCTCTCTCTCTCTCTCTCTCTCTCTCTCTCTCTCTCTCTCTCTCTCTCTCTCTCTCTCTCTCTCTCTCTCTCTCTCTCTCTCTCTCTCTCTCTCTCTCTCTCTCTCTCTCTCTCTCTCTCTCTCTCTCTCTCTCTCTCTCTCTCTCTCTCTCTCTCTCTCTCTCTCTCTCTCTCTCTCTCTCTCTCTCTCTCTCTCTCTCTCTCTCTCTCTCTCTCTCTCTCTCTCTCTCTCTCTCTCTCTCTCTCTCTCTCTCTCTCTCTCTCTCTCTCTCTCTCTCTCTCTCTCTCTCTCTCTCTCTCTCTCTCCTCCTAATTCAAATGGATGACTGCAAGACAAGCCAAGAAGCAAGGCCCACATGTCACATATCCGGCATCAATGGAGTGTCACAGACAACCCAGATCCAAATCCTATATCATCCTCGATCACGTTTGGAGTCCACTACGCGAGACATTGGCCATTAAGCCATTCCAGTGCTGGGATGGGTGGAAGCCCATACAACATCACTCGCGTTGGCTGACAAGCCGTCGTCACCAGATGACGGAGCTGCTTGTCTAGTCCCCAGAAAGCACAAAATGCATCTCACAACATTGAAGTTGTTGTCGGAGGAGTATTAGGGTCAAGCACCCAGCGCTCGCCCTGCATACTTCCTCGCATGTTGAGTCCGCTCGGAGACCACACAACAAGTTGTGTAGGTAAAGCCAAAAACAACATAATACGTGAAGAAATGAGCAAACTTCCCCTCAATCACACAATCCCAGACCCACAACGGTTTCGCCATGGTGAAACTGCTCCCAAACATGCGCAAGCTTTGCATGTGCCAAAGCCAGGGATGACAGCGTACGATCTGAGAGGAAGAGATTGAGCTGTAGATACTCCAACACGACGCGAGCTGAATGGAGCTCGGTCTGCGCTGTGAGGTCTGAAATGCCTCAGGTTCCAAGCACAGGGCATCAAAGCTGTGGTGCAAGGGGGAGGTTGTTGGCATGGTGTGATCCTTGCCATGAATGCCTTGGACTGTATTCCCTCGTTGGACCATTGGGGAGTGGTTGAACAACTGATCTGACTTTAGATGCAAATTCCTTGGATTTTCTTGTGCAAGATTGAGCTTAAAATCGCTCGATTTGAGTGAGTATTCAGAAAGTTAGCCTAGTCCGGAATTCGGGTGTTGGACGAGTAGAGTCTTGTATCCGTCATGGGTGATGGGATACTCCACCACTAGTGAACCGGGTTCAACTACAACAGGCGCCAAATGCACCAAGGCCACAAAGGAGGTAACCAGGGAGACCTCCTTGACCAGAGGAGGGTGATTCGACAGGTCAGTGTTGAAGCACCTCCCCTGGCCTACAGAACAAGGCATGGTGGGGAGCTCCACCAAGGGCTATTTTGACTGCCACAATAGGGGCTCTATTGCTCCGATTTGGGCGTGCTTGGATGCACTGGAAAGCTTAGATCACATACTAAGGATCTCATATAATCTCACTATGCTAAGTGACAAAACTTGTTTTGATCCAGCTCTCCTGAATGCGACGGATTTCTGTCCGCTCCTAGTCTGTGATCCTTGAACTCCACACACTTCATCATTGGTGTCCATTGGCTTCTTCAAGCATTGCTAGCATGCATCAGTGAGGGCTAGGCATCCTTGAGGGTTCCTCTACACCCACTTGTGCCAACAAAGGGTTATGGGTCCACGTGCCTAGAAGGACGCTAGCTCTACCACGTTCACGCTACCGCCGCCAGCCATGAAAATAACCGAGCAAGAGAGCATCAATGCCGTGAAATAGTTTGACAGGAATGGCTTCCCCTTGTAGAGGTGGCAGTTTGAGGTCTACCTCGACGACAAGGGCTTACTTGAGCTGGTCAAGGGTGAAGAAACAGCTCCTCCAGATACACCAACGCCAGAGGAAGTGGACAAGTACAAGAAGCGCAACAAGAAGGTGCTTGCCTTGTTGGTGTTAACGCTAGTTCGACGCAGCGCGCACTACCTCGACAACAAGGGCTTACCTGTCGTCAAGTAAGTTATTGTATGTAGCACGCACTCATTGATGTATGCACGGAGGCAACAAAGGCCTAGAAAAAACCATGCTCCATCTTCCAGTACGGCAATCTTGCCAAATAGCTCCTCATCTCTAAGAGGCTCGTCACCCTCCGAGGCAACAAAGGCAACAACATCATGGAGATATTGCAGCACATGGAGTCCCCGACTGTCGAGTGCATAACTACCGGATGGAAGGTCGACCCTCGACTGCAAGTCATGATCCTTCTTATGGCCTTGACGGACAGTTGGAGTCCCATGATCACCATCGTTGGAGGCTCATCTGGTGATGAGCTGAAGTACCCAAAGGTGGCTGAGTACGTTCGCAATGAATGGATGCGGCGTGGTGGGAGAGAAAGTGGAGCAATATTGATTTTTGCATGTACCATCCAACCTCAAGGTGGATGGGGAGGCAAGAATGCGAAGGGTGCCAAGCAGGGTACCAAGAAAGGCGACAGGAAGGGAGAGTGCTACAACTATGGCAAAGAACGCCACTACACACACAACTGTTCCAACAAGAAGTCAGACCACCTGGGGAAGGCTGGAACAACGACGGCCACATAATCATGGCTCATGAGTCCACAGACTTGACAGATCCAGGAATCAATGTAATTGGCTCATTACGGCATTCATCACCTACGGCACCAGCAAATGGCACATGAAAGTGGCCAACAGCAAAATGGAGTTGGTCGCAGGCGAAAGCAATGTTCGCATCAAGTCGATGGCGAACGGGAAAGTCACACCGTGCACCATCTACAACGTGCTCTACATGCCTAACTTTGGGACAACCTGCTGTCAATAAGTCGCCTTACCGACAAGGGGCCCAAGGTGCTGTTCAAAAAGAAGGAGGCCATCATCTGGGAAGATGGAGAAGGTGAGGTCATTGCACGTGGAAAGGGAGAAGACGACTTGTACTTGCTCCCTTCAAAGATCCTCAATAGCCAGACAAGGTCTGACATCACCCACCTCGCAAACAAGGACGATAGAGACCTGGACTTTTGGCACCGCCATTTGTGTCACATCGTTCCCTCAACCTTGAGGAACATGGCGAAGAAGGAAATGGTGGGGGGTCTAGAGGTCAAGAGCCTCAGTGCAGCTAAGAATGGCGTGTGCAAGCCGTATGTCGTCTGCAAGGTGGTACGGCAGTTGTTGAATGGCAAAGGAACATGCGCAGTGGCAAAGTTGGAGGTGGTGCACACTCATGTGTGCAGACCATTAGTTCCCATTGGGGTCGCTTGCTTCTCTGTGACCTTCATCGACGGTCACAGTCGCAAGCTCTAACTCTACATCATCAAGAGGAAGAGCGACGTCCTGTCGTGCATGCAAGAGTTTGTGGTGGCAATGAAGCAACCGACGGAGATGAAGATGTAGGCATTCTGCAACAACAATGGCGGCGAGTCCGAGGTTTGCTCGGCATGTATGAGAAGGAAGAAGATCAAGTGGCACGAAACGATGCCATATTCTTTGTAGCAGATCAAAGTTACCAAGAGGACAAATCGCACCATCCTCAACATGATCCGGTCCATGTTGAGCGATGTCGGCTTTGTACAACGGTACTGGGGGAAGACGGCGCAGCAATCGATATGTATATCGTGAACCTGACTCCAACAAAATATGTGAAAGACGCGGAGTCCAAGGTGTGGAAGTTGCCACAAGAAGTGTGGTGTGGGAGGAAGCCAACTGTGGCTCACCTCTGCATGTTTGGTTGCATTGTACATACTATTGTGCAGACACGGGAGGGGTGGGACAAGTTGGAGTCGCAGACTCGTTGGTGTTTTTTTTTTGGGTATGAGAGCAGGAGCAAGGCATACCAGCTCTTTCAACCACGGAGGCAGTAGATCGTGAAGAGTCACGACGTCATGTCCGAAGAGGAAAGCCGTTGGATGGACAAGGACAGGGGTCTCTCAAAGCGGGGGGAGTGATTGCCACTCCTTGAGGGGGAGACGCCGGAGGATGCAAAAGAGGGTGACATCTACTAGGCTCCGACCGCCAAGAACTGTCTAGGAGATAAGGGAGCGACATGTTTGAATTCAACCGAGTCAAAAATGAGATTGAAGCGCCGGCAGCAGTGGGGACGAACGAGGAGTCGGGGACTGAGCTCGCATCTCTACACTTTCCAAGAGAAGGGGAGTAGGTCAGCAATGCGAGTGGCCCCACAAGAAAGCAACATCAACAACAGCCTTGACAGTAGCAACCTCAAAGATAGAGATGCACAAGGAGGAGGGCAAAGGGGTACAATGCCGCGGAGGGCATCTAGACCGGGTATGCTCCAGCGTTCTTTGTGCAAGAGGAGTCCAAGACTGTCAAGGAGGCATTGTAGTAGAAGGATGGGGTTGAGTGGGAGGGAGCTACAAAATCTAAGATTGCCTCCCACAAGGAGAACAAAACGTGGGAGCTGATCGAGAAGCTAGAGGGCGAGAAAATTTGGCTCCAAGTGGATCTTGAAAAACAAGCTCACCAAGGAGGAGAAGGTGGAGCGGTTCAAGGCGCGGCTGGTGGCGAAGGGGTACGTCTAGCGGAAGGGTGAGCACTACGATGAAACCTTTACACTGGTGGCAAAGGTTGCCTCCATCCGCATCATCCTCTCCGTGGCAGTTGTGCAAGACAACAAAGTCCACCAAATGGACGTGCAAACCGCATTCCTCAACGGCAACTTGGACAAGGAGGTCTACATGGAGGTGCCGGATAGGGTGGATACACCGCCGAGGAAGGTGTGCCAGCTTTGCAAGGCGCTTCATAAGCTGAAGCAAGCGCCCCTCATGCCGTACCTGAAAATGGATGGCTTCATCGCAGAGCTTGGCTTCGAGCATTGCAAGGCGGATCATAGCTGGAAGCAGCTTGGGTTGCACCAGATCGTGGTTCTGTAAGTAGATGACCTCAGCCTCGTGTCATCAAACATGGAGGAGTTGGTGAACCCAAAGCGAAAAATCGGCGGTCGGCTCAATATGACCGATATGGACGCGCTCAAATACTGTTTTGGTGTCGCCATCAAGAGGGATCGCAAGGCATGCACATTGGAGATGGGGTAGGAAAAGTCCATGCAACAGATGCTCCATGGCTACAATATGGATGTGTGTAACCCCAACAGCACACCCATGACCACCACATGTGAGTTGAGCTCAAGCATGGGGCTGAGCACGCATGAGGAGAAGGAGGAGATGCCACGTGTGTTGTACCAATCCGCAATGGGGAGCATCATGTATTCCATGGTAGCAACGCGACCCAACCTGGTGGAGGGCCAAGTAAGCCGCTATGTTGCTGACCCCAGGCCCCTCCATTCGCAAGTGGTAAAGCGGATCCTCTGCTATCTCATGGGGACAAAACAGTCCCAGCTCGCATTTGGAGGGGGAGCGTGAGATGAATCCCTCAAGTTGATTGGCTACTCTGATGCCGACTAGGTTGGTGATGTGGATGACAAAAAATCAATGTCAATGTACGTGTTTGTGCTTGGTGGTGCAGTAGTCTCATGGGCAAGAAGAAAATAGGATTGTGTAACATTATCCAGCACCAAGGCGGAGTACATTGCACACGCGGAAGCTGCAAAGGAGGTGGTGTGGCTACGGCATCTGCTAAAGGAGATTGGGTGCCGCAAAGAAAGCCGATAGTACTCAGTTTTGACAAAATGAGTGCCATCAGCCTAACCCAAAAATTGGTGCTGCACAGTAGGACCAAGCACATCGAGATCTGGCATCACTACGCATGGGACTTGGTGGCCATTGGAGATGCGCCTATCGTGCATTGTAGCACAAAGTACATGCTCGCTGATGCCATGACCGAGGCACAACCCAAGGACAGGTGTGACAGAGCTGTATGGAGCTCGGTCTGCACAGTGAGGTCTGAAATGCTTCAGGTTCCAAGAACAAGGTATCAAGGCTGCGATGCGAGGAGATTGCTGACATGGTGTGCTCCCTGCCATGAGTGCCGTTGACCGTATTCCCTGGTTCGACCACTGGGGAGTGGTTGGATAACTGATCTGACTTGGAACTCGAATTCCTTTGATTTTTTAATGCAGTATTGAGCTTTGAATTGTTCAATTTGAGTGAGTTTTGAAAAAGTTAGCCTAGCCCAAAATCTGGGCGTTGGATGGGTGGAATCTTGTATCCATTATGGGTGACGGGATACTCCACCACTGGTGATCCGGGCTCATCTCCAACAAGCGCCAAATGCACCAAGGCAACAAAGGAGGTAACCAGAGAGACCTCCTTAACCAGGATGAAGTCCTCCTTAACTTCTGGACCAGAGAAGGGCGCTCCGACAGGTCAACGTCAAAGCACCTCCCCTGGCCTAGCGAGCAAGGCATGGTGGATAACTCCACCAAGGGTTACTTCGACAGCCAGAGAAGGAGCTCCACTGCTCTGATTTGTGTGTGCTTTGATGCTTTGAAAAAAAGAAGAGCACAAGCTATTAGGATCTGATGTAATCTCACTATGCGAACTAACGAAACGTGTTTTGATTGAGTTCTCTTGAATTCGATCGGTTTCTGTGCACTCTTAGTCTGTGCTTCTTGAGCTCGACACTCTTCACCATTTGTGTCCATTGGTTTCTCCAAACATTGGTAACGTGCATCATTGAGGGCTAGGAATCCTTGAGGGTTCCTCTACACCCACTAATAATTGCCTTCCCAGAAGCAATCCTGCACCTCACTCCTCGCAAAGTCCTAGTCCTTCGCATGCCCATGAGCAAATAGGATATAGATGATCAGTGATCTTGCGAGCACCGTGATGGTATGCATGCCCAAATCCGGCCACGGGTCCATTGGGTTTATCCTCCCTGGTGTGTACTCAATCTCGTACTTAAAAGCTGCCCTCAAGCAGCTCCATCCACCGTATTTGACAACGAATCGGTTTCAGCTGCAACTTGAGGTGCTTGTGTACGTAGTGGTCCATGTGCACCACACACCACCACCCCTCGAGGTTGCACCTCCACGACATGAATGCATGGACCACCACAAGAATTTTTTCTCATGGATTAGGAAGTTGAGCTCAGTCTCTTTCTCCTACTTGGAGTGGTACCCTACAGATACTGAACATCTATTCTATTTTTTTCTGTCCTGTTTATGGAAATACTTCTTGTTTGAATTGATTATGTACCACCTAAATAACTACTTATACATTAAAACAATGGGAACTCCTGGCTTTCACAGGTGTTCTTCCTTGTATTTATTATAACATCATATATACTTCATTGACCTCCTCGCAGAAGACTGAAATCAAGAGATGACAGTGATGTCAGGGCTGTCGGTACTCCTAGCACTGTCTTGAGCATACTTCATTTGCATGATCTGTGCAAAATGGTGCGATCATGCGTGATTTGAGGTAGAAATACTAGCCTAGCGTGTCAGTTGTAGTCATCTGCAGAGTCCAACACCTACGGTGCCGAATTTAAAGAACATTTTTCTTATGAAAGATTAGGTACCACCCGATTAACGTATTCACCAAAAAACATGAAGGAAATCCAGGAACACATGATAATTAAGTATGAAAAAATCCAAATCTGAGGTCAGTAGGGTATGCAATAGGTTGTAGCCCCTTCCCTTGGTCCTACATCAACACCCTCACTGTCATAGTCACTTTCATTCATTGCCAAAACATACAAGTTACTCGTGTCCGACTTTAGTAACACTCATGGCTCACACATGGCAGCCTTCATTGCTTGAAAGTCCTGCTCCTCCTTTGCAATCCACTCCCATTGGCTCCCCTTCTTTAGCAAGTCTCTCAAGGGTGCTCCCATTGCCACATGCCCTTGGATCAACCTCAGGTAGTAGTTTGTAAAACCCATAAAAAACCCGGATGTAACGTACACATACTAGCTCTGGCCACTTCTTCATTGTATTCGCCCTCTGTGGGTCCATGTGGATCCCCCTCCTACTGAAAAATTGCACAATGAACTCTACCTCCTTGTCGAACTCACACTTGTTGAGTTTTGTGAACAGTTGCTCATTTCATAGCACTTTCATCACCGTCTGCAAGTGCTTCTGGTGCTCCTCCACCATTCAGAAATTGACAAGGATGATTTCAAGGAATATGGCCATGAACTGGTCCAAGTAGGGATGGAACATCCGGTTCATCAATGCCATGAGCGTGATAGGAGCATTTGTTAGTCTGAAAGGTGTAAACAGATACTCGAAGTTTCCATAATGCTTTCAAAAAGTGGTCTTCTCCACATCCTCCTCTGCAATGCAGATTTGGTGGTACCCAAACTTAGCTCCAGTTTGCTAAAGACACGCGTGTCTCTTAGCTAGTCAAAAAACTCTTCAGCTACAACTACAACTCTCTGGACTTCTTCTTAACAAATAGTTCTAGTGCCGTATATAGATACACCAATGGACAGATGAAGCCCTGGTCTACCAACTATGTCAATTGCTTCTTGAGCTCCACAACCTCCGTGTTGCTTATGTGGTTAGAAGACCACACCAACTCAATCTTGTGGTTGATCTTGCGCCACAGTGGCAGCCCCTTTGGTAACTCTTTCAGAAACACATCTACAAACTCCTTGACCAACTCCCCAACGCCGAGAAGCAACTCTGGTGCTCCGTCACCTTCCACTGGCTGCCCCTCTGTTGCTTCAACCACTGCAATATGCTGCTCTTCTGCTTTTTGTGCATGCATCCAAGCCAATCAAACTTGGAAAACCTGCGCTTGTACCGCTTCAGCTAACGCAAGTTGATGACACAAAATTGCTTCACCCCTTCTGCCACATCCAACCCATTTCATTCATCCCACCACAGTGGCTGAGTGAGTTTTTTCCTGCCTACCTTCACAACCACCAAGTTGCACCTCCAATCCACCTATGGATTTTGACGGAAACTGGGGCAACTTTCAGGGAGGTTATCAGGCTCACCAAGAGCCGCCTAGGCAATACCATATACTTGTGAGACGGATTTTCAATATGTAAAAAAAAAATGAAACAAAAAAGCAAAATTAGGTTTGGAGAGAATACAAATGTTGTAATTGACTTTTGAGGGACAAAGTAAATGACCACAAATTTCTAAAAATCCCCTCTATGTCTCATTTGGCCAAGGGAGCACAAAGATACACTCGGTCAAATTCCCCTCTCTCACACACCCTTAGGCTAGTAGGATGAGTGATAGTCACATTCACATGCAAGGGACCTTCCTTCTCCACCACATGCACAGGCAATGATCCTGTGAAACTTAATCAACGGAGTTTCCTGAAGTTCCTCGAGTTGCCTAATGGCCTTGAAGGCTGCCCTATGACTCCCTGGCCAACAATCCTGGCCACATTGCTTGTTGGGAATGCTGCAGTTGTCACCTAAGAAAAACCCATGACCTCTAAACATTACAAAATCATATCTCACTCACAGTCCGATCAAGTTCCATAAAGTGTATTGGAACCTTGAAAAAGGGCTCTTTGAAACTGTAGCGCCAGATTACTTTTATTGAGCAACCTACATTCATCACATTCTAACACCCTCATATCCATCGGATTCAAAGTGTGCAACTCATATGTCATTCCTAAGTCACGTGGCCTGATGCTCCGGTCTAGAAGACAGCGCCAACACAATGGCAACTGCCGAACTTCAAGGGAATTTCACCCAAGGATCACGATCACCCCCACGGAATTAACTATGCCTGTGGTGAGACCTAGTTACCCAGGTGCTTTTGCTCAAGGTCTTAGGGGCTACCACCCTCTAAGCCTCCTTCTTCCTTGGTGTGAGAGCCCAAAAAACCAAGTCAGCACTCTCACACGAGAAAGATTACAACCACCTTAGCATTGCATATCAAGCTCAGTCTCAAGCGCACAGCTCAAACAAGAGACATCAAGTGAACGAGTAGTTGAGACAATGGCAAGTACAAGGCATAAACAGCTGAGGAGTGACTTTGACAGCCGAAGCGCGCGCGCCTTGGCTAAGCCAAAGCACGCGCGCCTCGGCTAAGCCAAAGCGCGCGTGTCTTGGCTAACCCAAAGCGCACGCCTTGGCTGATGTCACTCCTTCGTTTAAGGAGGTCATCCCCTCAATCAGGGAAGTCATCCACTGATCCAGGGCATATCTGGCATCTTCCAATCCGGCCGTTGGATCAGCCCGAAACTTGGACCACTGACGATTTGACACCTGCTCTTTCCATCGGTATGATCAGATTGACAATCTGACCAGCCATCATCAGAAACCCAGGGGACTTATCCTTGAACAAGGAAAGTGCATGCCTGGCCTGTCGGACCGGACCTAGGGGACTTGCTCCACACGAGCGGTGCATGCCTGGTCCGTCCACTACTTGCCAATTCTGGAGACTAGTTGCCAAGGGGCATCCAAATAACAACATTCCAATCAAGTTCTATAAACTGTATTGGAACCTTGAAAGAAGGCTCTTTGAAACTGAAGCGCCAGATGATTTTATCGAGCAACCTACATTTTTCACATTTTGACACCCACATATCCATTTTATTCAAAGTGTGTAACTAATCCAGGCTGATCAAGCAGTTGTGATCATCCATGGAATAAATGTGGAACTAGATGTCACACACCAACGCATCCATTTTGGCATTTTGCTTCACTAGAAACCTGCTATACTCCACCACCTGGAGCATTTTCTAGAACTGCTCCCACATATGTGGCTTCTCCTTTAACACTCGTGTACTGAACTGTACTTCTCGCCTACGGTAAACCTACCGATTTGTGAAGCCGTTTTCTGGCCCCCAACCCATTCGCCAACCTAACAGCATTCCGCCAATACAATGCCGACCACCACTGCAACGCCATTTCTCGGAGTAGCGTAGGTGCATACTCCAATCGTGGTACGATCTCCCACACGAATGCACAAAGCCGTGATGTACTGGTTCACACTGAAGAGTCACTCCCGTCCACTATCCTTACCACTGTAGAAATCCAGATCCTTTGGCTTGGGCCACCAAAAAGTAGGTACAGATGCCAATATGAAAACCCCCAACGGATTGCTCCCATGGGTTATGTACCTCGCCTCAACCCCAGCGTGCATCTGCTAGCTCTCTTGGCGTAATTTCTTGAGATCGTGCTATCTCTCATTTGTGGATTTCTGCTGTGATTAGTTTACGTCATTGTTAGCATTTGGGATGCCCCCATGTGTCCATCATGTAGAAAGGCAAAGAAAAGTGTGAAAATCAAGGTTGCGTACAATGGAGGGTAAGTTGTGTTTCCCCGATGCTTGACACTGAAGTGGGACAACGTGATGTTGGCCAGAGTTTTATGACAACTACAATGATTCGTTGCAAACAGTTCAAATGATTCAACTTCATGTTCTCTTTCCTCATATTTCATGGAACACATTTTTGTTTCTCACTTCGTAAATACATTTTTTTCCTAGATCATACTACCTTCTATATGTATGGGTTGTTTTGTGCATTATTCATGCATAACACAGCACGTTGCAACATAGAATTAGCATGTTGTACACAGATTCAGTCGACTCTGTACTTCCCCCCCTCAAAAAGATTGACTTGTACATCACAATTATGACATGTTTGTTTGCTTCACTCTGAAACTTGGCTAAGAGGCTTCTTATCATCTTCCACAATCTACAACTCTTTCTACAACAGTTGCCATAGAACTTGGCACCTCTTCATTCTTACAAAAGCACATTGCATGTTCATGTATACCACAATGAGTTCAAATGACATTGGCGAGTCCACGAAGATTGGTTTTTCGTTGTAGAGGTCCACATGGAGCCACGACCACGTCGATGCATAGGAGGGCCCCACCCTTTTTCAATGTAATGGAGATTGCGTATAACAACACTAAGGATGGTACCACGTCCATCAAAGCACACCAATAGTGATGTCCGTGTCGACAAAGCTTTCCCCGTTTGATTGAAGATGCAAAAGGAAGGCAGTGGCATGGTAGCAAGGGAGACCGAAAAATTGGTCCTTGCCATAGCTACATGTTCACTGAGCACAATCAACTAGGAGAGGAGCCTCACTTTCTAGACCATGCACAAGTGCGCACAGAGGTCTAGTTAAGATCACAGGATATGGTCTTCTTTCACAAATCGCGTTCGTCACGATACTTGTCACTTTCTTGTTCACTTGGCTACGCAAAGCGCGTCCAGCCTGGTTGCGCATGATGAAGGTCTTTTGTGTGAAAGGGTACAGGTAGTAGAAGCAGTATCAGGGGTATGTCTGTCAGCCTTCCTTTTGCATGTATTAAGGATTCATGCTACCTTGCTTGTGGTATGTACATCCCTCGGAAATGGAGAGTGCTGCGTGCTCCAATTCTCCAACAAAGTTCCATTGTTGCCTAACATGTATCCATCGGCTTGTGTAGCGGCATCCTCTAAGCGTGAGATATTGTGCTCCCCGTCAGACTCTATTTGCGAATGCATAAGTCACTGATACCAGTGTGTTATCCTCTTTCCAACGTACCTTTTTATGTTCTTCTACAAGTGAAAGCAACCAAACACATGTACAGCTCCTGGAAAGCATGCTAGTATGTGCAACCTACGCTCGCAATCTGTGATCACCATTGAACCTTCAGTTACTGCATTCCAGTAAGCCTATGCAAGATGCATGAAAAGCCAATCCCATTCCACCGCACTCTCCGTGTGCACTAGAATCCATGCCATAGATACCACCTGTTCATTTTCATGAAAAGAATGCAATGACAAGCACCTAGCTGAAAGCATTGCGCAAGAAGGATCCACCCATTTCCAGAATACGGCGACGATGTTAAAATGCGGCACGCCATGCTCCAAATACACAGAAGGCATGTCGAAAATGACGGTTGCGATCCCCTTCAACAGCAACAATTGCTTGTGGGTTCAACGTGCAAAACCTGCATGACATTGATAGGTTGGTTTAATGTTTCATCATCATTGATAAAGAGATTCAACATTGTTCTCCGGACATGTTCATGGCATAGCTGCTATGTAAATTTATATCTCATCTTGGAAGGAAGGGAAGAGCGTCCACAAAAGGTCCAGTTATCCCATGATGACGATGAGAGCCAAACGTCGTGCACGATACAACACTGCCACATCAACGTGTTCACCATTCGTCTTGTACAAGAAGACTGCTATGTGTTGTAGTATTGCAACATGATAGTTACGTCTACCTCCATTGTGCCACAAATATGGCACAACGCCCATGTTGCAGTGCAGGGAGGACTATCGCGTGGAGTTATTCCAGGTCCACACAATCGACCTTTTTCATGTGACAAAACATTCACGTGGTTGTAGAGCTTCTAGAGTTGTGCACCAAGGATCCAGCTATTGTGGTGGATACGAATGTGGATACAAATGTTGCCACACCGCACCCCAAAGCAAGATACACTATTCATCACCCACATCAAAGGGAATCTCTACCGAGCAGCATCATATATTATTACTTGCCAGCATGCCACCATGGTTGCGTATCATTGGCCAGGTGGGAATTCCCTCGCCTCTGTACGTGAAGTTGATGGAACTTTAAGAGGAAGTTGATGAATGTTTCTTGCTGATTCTAAGTCGTCCTCATATGGCATGGCAGTGAGCGTCATGCGGCATAGGAGTGGTTACTGTCAGCTGTACAAAAAGAAATGGATGGCTCACATCACATCGGCCAGTTGACCCTGAAAGTCCAACTTTATAATGTCTAACATCCACACCGTTCTGAAAATTTTCATCTATGAGAATAATGTCCAACATTAGATCCCCTCCTATATGGAGGTCCACTCATTGCTCCACATCCTAGGTACAACGCCAATTATGAGGAAGGAATCATTGTCAAAAGTCATCACGTCTAAAATTTCACCTTGTCTATTGTGTTTCACCCCTTCAACTTAAGTCATATCAACGTAGTTCAAAGGACTCCACACATTCCATTTCAACAATGGTCCATGAAGTGAATGCGATGAATGGAAAAAATTAAGATCATTTTGTGATTTTTTTTGGTGAAGGGAGAGTTACATTTCTATGCAAGGTTTTGACCACCTTGGCATGTATTGACCTCCACAACATCTAACCAAAGGAGTTTACATGTTAAGATGGTTTGCAACGGTGCGCAAATGATTTTTTCCTCGGTCGCCATTGTTTTGTTTCCTTGATGTATAAAGAGTAGGGTGAAATAGCTCGCGTACCCATAAAACGCAGAGTGCGACTCTCATCTCCCCACAACCGGGGGAAAAAAACGAAGGCCCAGTTTGTCTCCATGCTCACTTGCGACATGCGTCGCCGACCAAGCAGAAACAAATATAGTATGGCCATTCGAACCATCGATGGTTTGCAACTAAGGCCGTTGACCAATGGCCTCGCCAGCCGTTGATCGTCTGCATTCCAATCGACTACTGGCGGGGTCCATGAGCAGTGACTTATGTCGCTGTTAATCTTATCAGCGACAAAAGTCACTGATCATGGACAAAAGTCTCTCAGCTGCCAGAGTCCTCGATCACGAGGGGGACTCTAGAAATCCAGCTAGTTGGTGAGGGGAAGGAAAAAAAAAAAAACGAGTTTCGTGGCCTCACCATTTTTTGAAACACAAAACCCCACATCAAAACCATTACGCTGATGGTTTGGGTGTTTATCTTATGCTCGGGCACCTGCCGGGCTCCGCAACAGCCTGGCCTAGTAGGTTCCCTTCCAATGCCTGGAGAGTCTCAAATTCCCCACAAAATTCACACAAAACATCCCCGTAAGTATCACAAACCCCACCATCTCGATGTTTGTGATACTTGCGGATGAGACACCATGTCATGCATCGACGACGTATGACATGGTGCCTCGACATAGCCTTTTTGCCCTTATCCTTATTACTAGCGTGGCCATCGCGGCATCATTTTGGTAACTAGGTTATTTCTCGCTTCATAACGGGGGGATGAGTTATTTTGTTCCGAAAACTGGATAGAGAAGTCTTCTGCCCTAAATTGCATTCACCCGGACAACGGGTTTGACGCATTGCCCCCTCGCGGTGACGAGCAAGATACAGGAAAAAAACCCTCAATGTGGTTAGCGTGCGCATCTTCCAGGTGATCTGCCGTCGTTCTGCGCCCCGCGCTTAATTCTTCCGCCCACAACGCCTGGCGAGTTTTCTTTTCTGAGGTGTAGCTTCCGAAGAAATCGGGGTGGGATTACCGAGACCCGGAACGAGACAGCCATTTACCATATCAACGTAGATATGATATGGGTTCGCAATAGATAATTTGCAGTGTATAAACTCCCTCTATTTCTCGAAAAATCGAGATTGCTGCGTAATTCCTGTGTCGGTTGTCCAGCGGACTTGGTCCAGAGGCGGCCTCCCCTGCTTGCTCTCGCACCTGGTCGTATCACAGCATCCTCCTCCAAACTCACCTCAATTGACCACCTCTCAGAAAGTAGCGTCGCACTGCATGTGCGTCTTGCCGTCGGTGCCTCACGGCGAGCCCATCTGCTCACAAATCGACAGCGCCCTTTCTTTGGCTCCCTCTAGTGCCCGATTCCCCCCCCGTCAATCTGTACACTTTGGGCCACTTTCTTGCTACCTTTCAGCGATCCGCCCCCGTCTCACCTCTGTTTAGCCCAGCATTCGCCTCTGATTTGTTCCAGCTGGCAGGGGCGAGTCCGATCTGCGCGTGTCACGGTCTCCCCCTCCTGAGCCACAGCAGACAAAGAGCCGTAGGAGCATGGCGCACAAACAGGACGACGAGTACGACTACCTGTTCAAAGTGGTGCTCATAGGAGATTCGGGCGTCGGCAAGTCCAACCTGCTCTCGCGCTTCACCCGCAACGAGTTCTGCCTCGAGTCCAAGTCCACCATCGGCGTCGAGTTCGCCACCAGAAGCATCCAGGTGCGTGCTTAGCTGGATGAGGGAGTGCTAGTGCGGGCGAGAGGGAAAACATGGTAAGCCTTGCATTGCAAGGTGGATGCAAAACCGCCTGCGCTGTTTGAATCCCCCCCTCCCCCTCCCCCATGGCAAGCGGTTTTTGCGTCAATGGTGAAGTGGCCGATATGAGGCCTTGGCGGCACCTTTTTCAACGGCTGTTCCAAGGACCACAGAGGACCTTTGGAGCACCAAGCCGGCCAGGCCAACCTTTAGGTCTGGCCGGTCCATCCAGCCCCTCTTGGGGGTTCATGGGCTTCGTGGGGCCGTAACATTATGCTCGAAGGCATGAGAAAGCGTTTGATTTTCCAGATCTGGCTGGAGCACTCGTCCGCACGGGCATCGGCGACTCTCTCGTTGCTCTCTCTTGTCGGTCGTTGAGCTTGCTTTCATATCTTGTTTTTCCAAAACGCCTAACTGCGGCGTGCGACTGTCGGATGGACATCCAGTTCAACTCTTGTTTGTGCTGCTGAATCAGCTGGTGGTCTCCATTTTCCTTGATGAAATCGATAATGAGATTTGCCCCATCCTAAGGCAACGTACTTATCGTGGGGTCGAAGCTTCCGCACCATTATGGACAAAGTGGACACTGACTGCAGTGCCATTAGATTTCTCCCTCCTATCTGCCTCCATCCCTTCTCATCCTGCTAGCGGTGCATCCACGGCCGCTGATTAACCCATTCATGCGTTTCTCTCTACCTGCCTGTCTATCCTTCCGCCTGTGAATCTGTCCGCACGTCTGAGCCCCCCCCTCACCTCATAAATGTCCCCCTTTCTGCTTGTCTACAAGTCTGTTTCTCCACCAGTCTGATCGTCCATCTGCCTGTTGCTGTCCGTCCACCTGTCTGCTTGTCTACCTGTCTGTCCGTCCATCTGTCTGTTTGTCCATCTATCTATTCGTCCACCTGTCTGTTCTTGCACCTGTCCGTCCACCTGTCTGTTTGTCCATCTGTCTGTCCGTCCATCTGTCTGTTGGTCCATCTGTCTGTTTGTCCACCTGTCTGTTTGTCCACTTCTCTGTTCGTCCACCTGCCTGCTCGCCCACCTGCCTGCTCGCCCACCCCATTGGCTGGTCCACCTGGCTGCCCGTCTGCCGTCTGCTCCGACCACTGCTCGCCCATGCATTGAATTGCCAGCCTGTCCGTCTTTCTAGCCCCTTCCTATTCTTACCCTTTGCTGACCATTTGACGGCTAGTCTGTTGGTCGCTGAAAGGCGCGTGGGTATGGCCCCCAGTGCGCGGTTGCCATGGTGGCCTTTGCACTTGCCAGTCATCTCTGCTTGCCTATCCTTCCAACCATACCTTTCATCTGTCAACGTCTGTCCGTCTGTCTATCTGTCTGTCTGTCTGTCTGTCTGTCTGTCCGTCTGTCTCTGTCTGTCTGTCTCTGTCTGTCTCTGTCTGTCTGTCTGTCTCTGTCTGTTTGTCTGTCTCTGTCTGTCTGTCTGTCTGTCTGTCTGTCTGTCTGTCTGTCTGTGT
>SZWC01001351.1:36625-53009 GCA_023375785.1 Penium margaritaceum
CGGCCGACGGGGCCGACGGGGCCGAGGGGGCCCGCGAGACCGACGGGCCCCCTCCGCAGGGCCCCTCGGAGGGGGTTCGGCGGGGCCCTCCGAGGGCCCTATTGAGGAGGGGAGAAAGGAGGGAGAGGGGGGGTGGCGAACGGGGTCAACAGGCCCCCTCAGAGCCCCCCCCGCTTCAGAGGAGGGCTGCGAGGCCCTCCTCGCAGCGGCAGCAGCAGCTGCAGCGGCAGGTGCAGCTGCTGCGGATGCTGCTGCTGCTGCTGCTGCTGCTTCAGCTGCTGCTGCTGCTGGTTGCTGCTGCGGATCTGCTGCTGCCTTGTTTTTTTTTTTTTTCGCTATGCACGCTGCTGCTGCTGCTGCGGCTGCTGCTGCTGCTGCTACTGCTGCTGCTGCTGCTGCTGCTGTTGCTGCTGCTGCTAAAGCTGCTACTGCTGCTAAAGCTACTGCTGCTGCCAAAGCTGCTGCTGCTGCTGCTGCTTCTGCTACTGGTGTGTCGCTGCTTGCTGCTGCCACGGCTGTAAGCTACTGCTGCGTCGCTACTCCTCGTGCACGCTGCTGCTGCCAACGCTTGCTGCTGCTGCTGCTGATGCTTCTCACCGCCCCTGTGGCGTTCGCGTGCAGTCGCTTCGCGCTCCCTCATGCTGCTGCCGGCGTGGCGCCACGTGGCACGTTCTCTTTAGCGTTCCGCCCACTGCTGCTGCTTCTGCTGCTCACACGCCCCCCTGTGCTCTGATACCAAATTGGAAATAATTTTAGGGTATGCAGGCCCATGCAAGAACGAACATGAGCTCTGTGTGTGAGTGCGATGCAAGACGGCAAGAATTTGGCTAAGTCTGGAACGCTGAATATAAAGAACAAGGAGAGATTACAAATGAGCCCCTAGCGGGCTTATTTAGGGGCGCCGGCAGCTAACCGCACCGGGCCNAATAGCCATCGGGTCTCCTCGTCGCACCGGTACAGTCAACCGGGTGCGCGGGTCTGAACCCACCGAGAAAACTCTCCTACCTCCTGACAAGCCCACATGGCTGCCGGAACGCATCGACCGCGTCTCGCCGGCGCTGTCGTAGGTGCTGGAGAAGTCTCGGTACAGTCCGGAGGCCCGTCGTGTCGTCACGCCCTCCTCTGTCATATACCCCGAATGTGGGTATATCGGTAAACTAGCAGTGTCGGTCGTGACGGGTGGAAGCCACATAAACCAACACTCCCCGTGGCTGACATAGCCGTCCACGCCAGAACGAATGAGCGAAGGCATGGAACAACAATGCATGGCAAGCCATAACATGCATGAGTCAACCCGCACAAACACACACACACACACTCGTCTGCTATCCATCCAGGGTCTCCCTGGACACTGGCACAGCCCACCAAGTGTCTGGGTCTCGACCATGAGAGGAGTGATGCACACACACACAAACCAGTGTAATGCACCTCATACATATGTCAAAGGACAAGATGGTCTCCTCGTGACACTGGCGGTACCAGGGTCCGGGTCTCGACCACTACGAGCAATCAAACTCAATAGTATCATCATCCAAACACAGGATAAAGGGAGGATCTCCTCGTAACACGGGTGCAATGCACCACGTGTCCGGGTCTCGACCAACAGCTCGCATGTACAATGCCACACACAGTATAGCGACACACTAAGACATACGATCACATGGTCTCCTCGTGATACTGGTGCAATGCACCAAGTGTCCGGGTCTCGACCAACTGTGTGCTACCATCTGTATGCAGCTGTGCAGGCACGCAGCATGAGCCACATGCGGGATGCTGTAGATGCTCACAACAGAGCATGGACCTCCCCATGCATCTCCCATGACGTCGCGTCTGGTCGAGGTCCACACAACAGTGCCTGCGTCGTCATGCGCTGCCTAGGGTCCCAGTTGCATGTTGCATGGCCCTCATTGGCAGCATAAACCATCGTGGGCACTGCCTGGGTTCAGGCTGCCATAACTCCTCGCTACTATTTTTCTAGCAGATTCTAACCGCACGGATGCATTCGCAGCGTCGGTATTATGGTATGCTCCAGTTTTCAGGCAAAACGGACGACGCCCGGGTTTTGGGCTGTCGGCCGTCTGGCAGGCCTCACCGAGAAAACCTGCTAGCCTGAAATTAGCTATTTTCTGATTGGCTGATGAACTGAGTAACAAGCTCTATAGAGCTGGGGGGGGGGGCTAGAACTTGGAGGGGTCCCCCATTGCTGTTCATTCTTCATTGCTAATCAGTTACTATCAGTTTTCAGCTGCTTTCTGGCGCTAACACTGGCGCGCGCACTTCAAAGTAACAAACCCAGAGCTTCCAGACTTAGACTCTAGAGCAGTAGACTGAGGGGGCAGCTGTCTTAAGCAACGAGCGTGGAAGCCCGCACGCTGCATCAACAACGCAGCTGCCCCAACCTGTTGCCTAGTTTCTTTCTTGGTATCAGAGCCAGAGCGTAGCAGCAGCAGCAGACTGACGTACAGGTGCCAGACAACGCCGGCGGACTCCCATACGCGCCAGTGCAGGGGAAATGCTGCCGGATTTTTTCCGGCAGCATTGACCCGCCTGGTGGCGGCGTCAAAATTTTTCCCACGGCCAATGGGCCAGGGGAAATGCTGCTGGATTTTTTCGGGCAGCACTGACCCCCACGCTGGACGCAAGGGAGTGAGCGGCCGACCATGCGAGGCACCTGCTGACGACGGCGCAAGGCATTGACGTCCTCAGGTGTGACTGAATGCAACAGCCAGCAGCAGCAGCAGCAGCTTGCCGCGGCAGCGAGCAGTGGTAGCAGCGGCCAGCAACAGCAGCAGATAGCAGCGGCTGGCAGTAGCAGCAGCTCGCAGTAGCAGCAGCCCGCAGCAGCAGCAGCAGCAGCCCGCAGCAGCAGCAGCCGGCAGCACCAGCAGCTGCAGCGAGCAGCAGCATGCAGCAGCAGCTGCTCGCAGCAGCAAGCAGCAGCAATAGCAGGCGGCAGCAGCAGCAACGGCAGCAGTTGCAGCAGGCGGCAGCAGCAGCAGCAGGCGGCAGCAGCAGCAGAAGGCGGCAGCAGCTACAGCAGCTCGCAACAGCTGCAGCTGCAGCAGCCCGCAGCAGCAGCTACTACAGTTGCGAGCAGCCAGCTGCTCGCAACGAGCAGCGAGCAGTCAGCTGCTCTCTGCAAGCAGCCGGCTGCTCGCAGCGAGCAGCGAGCAGCCAGCTGCTTGCTGCGAGCAGCCAGCTGCTCGTAGCGAGCAGCGAGCTGCGAGCTCCTCGCAGCGAGCAAGCAAAACCGAAAAAAAAAACAAAAAAGGGGACCTACTCCCCCCACCCGATCTGTCCCTCTGTTAAAGAGCAGCAGCAGCAGCAGCCGCTGCAACAGTAGCAACAGCAGCACCAGTACCAGCAGCAGCTGCAGCAGCAGCAGCAGCAGCAACTATGGCAGCAGCAGCAGCTGCTGCAGCCACAGCAGTAGCAGCAGCAGTTGTAGCAGCAACAGCAGCAGCAACTATAGCACCATCAGCAGTAGCACAGCAGCAGCAGCAGCAGCAGCAGCTGCTGCAGCAGCGGCAGAAACAGCAGTGGCAGCAGCAGCTGCTGCAGCAACGACAGCAAAAGTAGTGGCAGCAGCAGCATCAACAGCAGCGGCTGCAGCAACCACTGCTGATGTTAGCAGCTGTCCGCTGACATCACTGCTGATGTCATCAACCACATACACAAAAAAAAGGGGGAAACCAGTAGGACACCAGGGGACTCTGCTAACGTCTGCCATCCTTGGCAGACGTCACTCTTGACTCAGCAGTACACACCCAACAACAAAGGACACAAACAACAAAAAAAAACAAGCCTTTGGACACACCATGGCTGACTCTCACGAGGCGGAGGGGTCCTCCTCTGCGGGGGGGACCCCTACCTCCCCTTTCTTGGGGCGCCTGCAGCTTCAAGAGCTGCAGCAGCAGTAGCAGCAGCAGCAGCAGCAGCGGCAGCCGCAGTAGCAGCAGCAGCAGCAGTAGCAGCAGCAGCAACAGCAGCAGCAGCAGCAGCAGCGGCAGCCGCAGCAGCAGCAGCAGATACAGCAGCCGCACCAGTTGCCACAGTAGCAGCAGTGGCTGTAGCAGCAGCAGCAGCAGCAGCAACAGCAGCGGCAACAGCAGCAGCAACAGCAACAACAGCAGCAGCAACAGCAACGGCTGCCACTGCAGCAGCAACAACAGCAGCATCGGCAGCAGCAGCGGTAGCAGCAGCAGCAGCCGCTGGAGCCCCAGCAGCCCACTGGTGTCGTCGGCGATGACCCTGATCCCATCGTCTCTGTTCAGCACCAACTCGCCGCCTTGACGCAGCAGCTTGGTGCGCTACAGCCACCAGCCTCCCAGCCTACCACCAGTGTGCTGCCATCATTTGTCCCTCCAGGACACGCCAGCCCGGCTGTGTCAGCTGCCACATGTTTCCTGGCACAACAGCAGACTCAGCGTCAGCGGCAAACAGTGACCTCGGTCCTTGGCCCCACTCTGGGTGCCGGCCGCAGGCAGAAGGACTTTGAGACGCCGCCGCCGCCGCTTCAGGCCGGCGAGCAGTTCTGGAGCTGGGAACTCAGCTTCCGGATCTGGGCCCAAGGTGAGGGTCTCTGGATGTACTACACCCTCCCTTATGACTCCACCCAGGCCGACCAGCTGTATGACGCTGGTCGCGCCGTTCGTGCCTTAGTCCCAGTCGCTCCTTCGGCGTCCCGCCTGGCCCTCGAGCCTTTCCTTGGCGACGTCACCACTGACATCCCTCCAGACCGTGCCGCCGCCTGGCATGTCCTCACCAGGCCCCATCGCCTGTCTAGCGACGCTGAGATCAGTCGCCTGCTCCGGGAGTTCAACTCCCTATACATGGGGGAGACCAAGACGGTCACTGCCTACTGGCAGCGGGCAGAGGACATCCTTCGACGTCTCGGCACATCCGCTCCGCCCCCTCTGTCCGCGCTTCTCACCATCAAGCGCGGTGCCACCAGCGCGTACGCGGACGTCTTCGTGCACTACCCCCAGGACGTCCTCTCCACCATGGCGACCCAAGGCACCCTCATGCCCTGGGCGTACGAGCTCTTCCTCCGTGTCAAGGAAGCTCGACAGGAGTCGCAGCTCCATCGCATGGAGGCACTTGCATCCCCTGCCGTCGCCTCTCCTGCCGGTGCCTCCCTCCCCGTCGCTTCACCTGCCATTGCATCCGTGGCCATCGCCTCCCCCGCCGCAGCTACCTCGTCGACGTCAAAAACGAAGAAGAAGCGCAAGAACAAGAAAGGCAAGGGTCCGTCGCAACAGCAGCAGCAGCAGTCGTCGACCGGATCCAGCGGTGGTGGCGCGGTCTGCCACAACTGCGGTGGGCCTGGACACGGGTGGTACACATGCCCCCTCCCGACGGACAAGGCCCGCGTCATCGCCACCCTGCAGCGCCAGCGGGAGCACCGTCTCGCCTCTGCCGCCGTCGCTACTGCTGACATTTTGACCTCGTCTAGCAGCTCGGCCGCTCCGACAGTTTTGCCTGTCCTGCAGACGCCCCCGCAGCAGCAGTACTACTCCCAGCCATCGGCGCTTCCGTTTCCTTCGTCGGCCCAGTCCTCATACTACCCGGGCTCTAGCGCTGTGACTCCGTACTCGGCCTACACTCCCGGGTCATCCTCCCGTGAGTGTCAGCTGGAGCAGTACATCGCGCTCCAGCTTGGCCTGCCTTGCCCTCCTCCCCATGGAAGTGCGAGTTGCGTCACTTCTTGCCCTCCTACACAGCCCTGCATGACTGAGTCTGAGCTGCGGTCCTGTCCCGTCTCTTCATCTTTCTCGTCGTCTTCTGTGGTCTCTTCCACCCCACTCCTTGACGACATTGCATGGCTTGACGATTGGCAGTCTCGTTTCGCGCCCCCTTCTACCGCGTCCGCGTCCCTTGCTTGCTGTCATGTGACCGTCAGCGATTTGGCGACCCCTATCCAGGACCCTGCTGAGACCTTGATCATTGACTTTGGGGCCACACATCACATGACGGCCTCTCGCGAGGCCTTCAGTATGCTTGGCCCTGTCGCCGATGTCTCCGGTGTCCGAACGGGCTCCGGACAGGTGTTACTGGTCCGTGGTGTTGGTGTGGTTCGTTTCCGTGGTCCTGCCGGTGACGTCTTTCTGACTGATGTTCTCTTTGTCCCTGGTCTCGAGCTCAGCCTCCTTTTTGTGACTGCCCTTGACCGCATGAGCATGGACGTTGTGCACTCGCGTGGTGTTGGCACTGTGTCGTTGCGTCCGTCTGGTCTTGTCATCTGCATGCCACCGCCCGTGGCAACCTGTGGTATGTCCCTCGCCTCCTCTCTTCTTCTCCCGTCTCTGCCTCGTCTGCCGCCACAGGCCATGTTTTCGTGACCAGTACGCTTTCTCCTCAGCACACCCGCCTCTTGTACCGCCGCCTTTGTCACGTCCATTTTGCCGCCATAGACAGCATGCTCCGAACCCAGCCAGCCAAGGGCCTTGACCCAGAGACCTTCCCTCTCCTGTGCCCCACTGAGTGCATTGATTGCGCTCAGGGGAAGATGCATCGATCCACGTACCCCTTGTCTTCCTCCCGTGCATCCGCCCCACTCGACCTGGTCCACTTGGACGTCATGGGCCCTCTCCCCATCGCGTCTGTTGGGGAACACGGCCGCTATGTCCTCACCCTCACGGACGACTATTCCCGCTACCGCTGGGTCTTCTCCCTCTGGCAGAAGAGCGATGTCGCTCGGGCCGTTCAAGACTGGCTCGTCCTTGCCGAACGCGAGTGTGGCCACCCTCTTTGCAGCTTTCGCTCTGATCGCGGCGGCGAGTACATGGGCGAGGCCACGGCCTTTCTCGCCTCCCGCGGCATCCACCATGAGACGTCTGCGCCCTACACACCCGTCCAGACTGGCGTCTCCGAGCGCTGGAACCGCACCATGGCTGACGCCGTCCGCACCATGCGCATTGAGTCCGGTCTGTCCGATGGCTTCTCTTTTGAGGCCATGGCCTACATGACCTAGGTATGGAACCAGATTCCCCACGGTCCTCTTCCCCGCCAGTCCACACCCTACCAGCACTGGTGCGGTCGGCGCGCGGACCTCCGCCCCGCTCGCGTCTGGGGCTGCGTCGCCATTGTATGGCTGCCCGCCCCACAGCAGGGCGGCAAACTCGCCCCGCGCGGCCGCCCCTGCACCTTCCTCGGTGTGTCTCGTCAGTCAAAGGCCTGGCAATTCTAGGACCCGTCCCGGCACTGCATCGTCGAGTCCCGCGATGCCCTCTTCTTTGAGGACCTATTTCCCTACGACCTCATCCGCTCCGGCTCATCCGTGTCCCTCCCGTCGCGTGGGGGAGTGGTGAGTCCGTCCTCCGTCTTGTCGCTCCCGGGTGACATAGCACTCCGTCCCTCGGAGCCAGCAGTCCCAGTCGCGTCCGCTAGCCCCTCCGGGCCAGCAGCGCCCAGTGGCCCCTCCGGACCAGCAACCCCAGTCACGTCCGCTGGCCCCTCCAGGCCAGCAGCGCCGGTTGCGTCCGCTGGCCCCTCCGGGCCAACAGCCCCAGTCGCGTCCGCTGGCCCCTCCGGGCCAGCAGCGCCGACCGCGTCCGCTGGCCCCTCCGGGCCAGCAGCCCCAGTCGCGTGCGCTGGCCCCTCCGGGCCAGCAGCCCTAGTCGCGTCCGCTGGCCCCTCCGGGCCAGCAGCGCCGGTTGCGTCCGTTGGCCCCTCCGGACCAGCAGCCACAGTCACGTCCGCTGGCCCCTCCGGGCCAGCAGCGCCGGTTGCGTCCGCTGGCCCCTCCGGACCAGCAGCCCCAGTCACGTCCGCTGGCCCCTCCGGGCCAGCAGCCCCAGTCGCGTCCGCTGGCCCCTCCGGGCCAGCAGCGCCGGTTGCGTCCGCTGGCCCCTCCGGACCAGCAGCCCCAGTCACGTCCGCTGGCCCCTCCGGGCCAGCAGCCCCAGTCGCGTCCGCTGGCCCCTCCGGTCTAGCAGCGCCGGTCGCATCCGCAGGCCCCTCCGGGCTAGCGGCCCCAGTCCCGTCTGCTGGCCCCTCCGGGCCAGCAGTGCCGGTCGCGTCCGCTGGCTCCTCCGCGCCAGACGTCACGTCTGCCTCCGTTGGCCTGTCAGACGTGGTGACATCTCCTGCCCGGTCGCGCTCCACACGTGGCCCAGGCGTCAACCTCCGACCTCGACCGACAGTGCAGACCATCGCACCGCGTCCCATGGCGCCTCGACCTCCTGTGGTTCCACGTGTCTCCTCCACTCCCTCGGTCGTGAGTGGGGACCTTGGCAAGAAGGCTCTCGGCCTGACCACCTCGGCCATCATCTCCGACCTTCACCCGGGCTCTGCACTGGGCGATGCCATGCTTCATCACGAGCATCGGCATGCTGTCATGGCTGCACTCGCCTGCATCCCACCTGGAGCTCGTGATGCGCACGCCCTCTCCATCCGGTCCACAGCATGCCCGGAGGACCCAGCCACCCTACGCGAGGCTCGAGCCTCTTCTGAGGCCGCACATTGGGATGCCGCCTGCGCCGAGGAGCTTGCTGCTATTTGGCAGCACCACGTGTACGACCTTGTTGATCTCCCTCCGGGTCGAAAGGCCATTGGCGCCAAGTGGGTCCTTTGGCGCAAGTGGAAGCCTGACGGGTTCTTGGACAAGTACCAGGCCCGCCTCACAGCAAAGGGGTTTGCTCAGGTCCCTGGAGTCGATTACGACCAGATCTTTGCCCCTGTTGGTTGGTTCTCCACTAGCCGAGCGCTCTTTAGCCTGGTTGCCCAGCATGGGTGGGAGCTACATCAGATGGACGTGAGCAACGCATTCCTCCATGGCTCACTGGAGGGTGAGGAGCTCTACATGGTGCAGCCCCTAGGGTTCGACGACGGTACTGGGAGAGTCTGGCGGCTGCCGAAGGCCCTCTATGGTCTAAAGCAGTCGCCTCGGTGCTGGAACCAGGAGATCAGTAGCACACTTCTCCGTGGCGGCCTCCAACGCAGCACCGCTGACCCCGCACTCTTTCTCAGCCCACGAGGTTAGACCTTTGTCGCAGTTCTGGTATACGTTGACGATCTCCTCATTGCGTTGCCAGACACGGCCGCCATCCAGCGTGTCAAGGACTTGCTGCACGCCGCCTACCAGATGAAGGATCTCGAGTCTGCCCAAGTCTTCCCGGGCATGGAGCTCGAGCGTGATCCCTCTCAAGGCATCCTACACGTCCACCAGGCTGCCTATGTGCAGACCCTGTCAGCTCGCTTCGCCGAGGACCAGCCCCTCGTGTCCAGCGCATCCTCACCCATGTCGCCCGACGGCTAGGTGAAGCTGAAAAGTCCCGACCCAGCTGTTGTGGGGGAGCCAGTTGATGTGACCACGTATCTGCGGATCATTGGGTCACTGATGTTCCTGGCGACGACGACGCGTCCAGACATCGCGTTTGCCGTCAACCTCCTGGCCCAATTTTCTCAGGATCCGCGTCACCTCCACTACGAGGCCGCGATCCGAGTGCTGCGCTATGTCGTCTCGACCCCTCGGTGAGGTCTCATGTTCCGTCGCCAGCCATCCGTCGTCGCAGTGGGCTACACCGACAGCAAATGGACGGGCAGTCCAGACGGTAAGAGTCGCACAGGCTGGATCTTCCTGATCGGTGGCACAGCTGTGTCCTGGCGCAGTGGCAAGCAGGGGTGCATTGCACGCAGCACTGCTGAGGCTGAGTACGTGGCACTTGGCTCAGGCGCGTGTGAGAGTGTGTGGTTGCGTCGTCTGTTGTCCGAGTTGCGTCAGTCTGTCGCATCCATCACCTTGCATTGTGACAATGAGAGTGCCATGGCCATTGCAGACAATGACGGTATGCATCACACTCGCACAAAGCACATCAATGTTGAGTATCACTATGTGCGTTCGTTGTTGCACGACGGCAGCATCAGCATGGTGTGGGTAGAGACAGCACGGCAGCTGGCTGATTTCCTGACCAAGGTACTGAAGCGAGACTCGTTTAAGAAGGCGGTGAGTTCAGTCGGCGTGCGTCCGTGATTTGCTTTCTTTGTCTCTGCCTGCACTTCTGCGTGTCATGGGGGAGTCTGTGTGTTGACCGTGTCTCTGCCCGCCCATGTGCACTACCCCTGTGAGTCATGGGGGAGTGTTGGTTTTTGCGCTTATTGTGCTCTGTTGTGTCCTCCCGGCTTGTGTACATCGGCGTGCAGATGACTGACGGCGAGACTCGACGCTGATGGAGTGTCGTCCGGTGGAGCCGACGCACGCTGAGGTCTTCTCGCAGTTCGCTGGAGCCCCCTCTCTCCGGCGACGTGTTCAGCTCCATCGGCAGGCCTCCTCGGCGGTCGCGCTGCCGGCAGTCACTGCCACCGCAGTCGCTGTCTGCATGCGTCCAGCGCGTACTGTCGTGCCTGCGTCGTCATGCGCTGCCTAGGGNGCAGCATAAACCATCGTGGGCACTGCCTGGGTTCAGGCTGCCATAACTCCTCGCTACTGTTTTTCTAGAAGATTCTGACCGCACGGCTGCGTTCGCAATGTCGGTATTATGGTATGGTCCAGTTTTTAGGCAAAACGGACGACGCCCGGGTTTTGGGCTGTCGGCCGTCTGGCAGGCCTCACCGAGAAAACCTGCCAGCCTGAAATTAGCTATTTTCTGATTGGCTGATGAACTGAGTAACAAGCTCTACAGAGCTGGGGGGGGGCTAGAACTTGGAGGGGTCCCCCATTGCTGTTCATTCTTCATTCCTAATCAGTTACTATCAGTTTTGAGCTGCTTTCTGGCGCTAACTCCGGCGTGCGCGTTTCTGAGTAACAAAACCCAGAGCTTCCAGACTTAGACTCTAGAGCAGCAGACTGAGGGGGCAGCTGACTTAAGCAACGAGCGTGGAAGCCCGCACGCTCCATCAACAACGCAGCTGCCCCAACCTGCTGCCTAGTTTCTTTCTCCAGCTGGCCACCAAGACAATGCATGCGAGCACCACAAGACCGAAACTGTGGGGCTGAAAGTGGTGGTGTAGCTGTCAACCACCTAAGTGTCCGTGCAAGTGAGTGGTGTTAGGTACTGGGGTTGCCAGGACTGACAAAACAGAAAGACCCCCCAATTGCCCGCAGGCGCCACACGACACAATCACTTGTTGTTTTGTCAGTGCACTGCTGCACTGACCGCTACTCTCACCTCTCGGCTAGTGAACATAATCGTGCTGAGAACTGACTGGATGCACACTACTTCAAACAGAGCGCTCTTCGACAGGAGTGGACCTGTCGCCGTGAAGTCAAACGTGTCGTTCTCCTCCTCGTTGCGCTTCCAACACTACACATTTACATGACCAACTCCGTCGGCAGCAACTCTTTATTGTGATTTGTGACGTTTCTGTCCACCTGTACAGTTTATTGTGACCACTCGGCCGTGTCCATACTCGTGCAGATCCCTGATGCGGACCCAGGTGGTACCAGTGCGTCATCTGGTGGCGGACTACCAGCTTGGAGCTTACAGACGACTGTTCCAGAGCTCTGGACGCTACCCAGGACTTCCTGCAGTTTTTCTGCAGCACGCAGGACCTTATCGGTGGACTGGCTGTGGGCCCGATTTGCATGTTTTTGCATTGTGTGTCCACGGTTCGATGCCGGATGCATGCATGTGACCAGTCGTAGCGTCCGGCCTCTGATCTGCACGTCTAGGTTCAGACGGCGTAGCGTTCTGACATGTGTGCACAGAGTTACGGTCAAAACAGTGGTTTTGGGCCGGTCTAAGGACAGATCTTGCACTGCCGCGTGCGACACCCGCCGTGCGCCGCGGCAGGTACTTATGCCATGGACCTGTCATTTGTCATTTCTCTCTGAAAATGCTATTGAAGCATTCACACACATTACCTTGTGTCCCCTAGCCAAACTCTTGCCGTTGCCTGCACGACCTGTGACTGTCGTCACCGTCTGATCAGGCACTGACGCCTGGTCTGAGAAAGTGCGTGGAAGCTTCCTAGCAACACAGCCGTTGACCGGGCGTCAGTGCCTGGTCAGACGGTAATGACAGTCACAAGTCGTACACACAACGGCAAGGGTTTGGCTAGGCGACACAAGGCACAGTGTCAGAATGCTTCAATATAGCATATGCAGAGAGGAATGACAACTGACAGGTCCAGGGCATAAATACCTGCCGCGGCGCACGGCGGGTGTCGCACGCGGCAGTCCAAGAGCTGTCCTAAAACCGGCCCAAAACCACTGTTTTGGCCGTAACTCTGCGCACACATGTCAGAATCCTACGCCGTCTGAACCTAGACGTGCAGAATCAAAAGACGGAAGCAGCGACTGGTCAAATGCATGCACCCATTGACTGACAGCGAGTATACAATGCAAAAACATGCAAATGGGCCTCATGCCCAGTCCGCCGAAAGGCGCCTGAAAAACGTAGAAGGCACAGCAAGGAGTCCCGGTGACATCTGGGGCTCTGGAACAGTGGTTGGTCAGCTCCAGGCGGGTAGTCCGCCGCCTGTCGTCGCGCCGGTGTCACCAGGGCCGCCTGCCTCAGGGATCTGCACGAGTATGGACACGGCCGAGTTGTTATAGTAAACTGTATAGGAATGGCACAAAGCACAACATGGTCAACGGGAGTGTTGCTGGGAAGCTTCTTTGCATCTTTTCATGGTATCAGAGTAGTGAGACAGTTCTCACAGAGCTGCGCAGTAGAGGCGCAACAGAGCAGCAACAATGAGAGTCACCGCTGTAGCAGATCTACTGGGGCCTGTCGGAGACAGCCGATCGCCGTCGACGCAGCCCACACCCGTCACGTGAGACCGTAACAGCAGCGTTGCCACCGTGCCAGCAGCAGCATAGCAGCAGAGCAGCAGCAGCAGCACCGTAGCAGCTGCTACAACAGCGCTTGGCGGCTGCAGTGAGTGCAGCCAACGTCCGTAGCCGCAGCGGCGGCCGCGGCAACAGCAGCGAGCAGCGGCAGCGGCCGCAGCAGCAGAGCAGCAGCAGCAACAGCGGCGCAGCAATAGCAGCGGCAGCAGCAACTGCAGCAGCAGCAGCGCAGCAAGGAGTCCCGGTGACATCTGGGACTCTGGAACAGTGGTTGGTCAGCTCCAGGCGGGTAGTCTGCCGCCTGTCGTCGTGCCGGTGTCACCAGGGCCGCCTGCCTCAGGGATATGCACGAGTATGGACACGGCCGAGTGGTCACAGTAAACTGTACAGGAACGGCACAAAGCACAACACTCCTCCATGACACGATGGTACGCATGTCCATACGCGTGCAGCGCTGGTACAACCACATGATGAGTGACACAGACAGATGAGACGCCAACGTACATCCCACACTCAACCAATGTCACGCACAGGGCGAAGCCCAACAGAACGAATGGCCACCAGGAACCTTCCGCGGGTGAGTGCCTTCGTAAAAAAATCAGCACGCTGCAAGTCAGTGCCAACCCACATGATGGAGATCACGCGTCGCTCCACCAGATCACGAACGAAGTGATGCTCAACCGCAATGTGCTTTGTGCGAGCATGAAAAACACCAGAGTTCTCCGTAATGGCGAGAGCACTCTGGTTGTCGCAACGTAGCACAATGGCGGGTACTGACTGCCCAAGCTCAAGAAACAAGCGCTGTAGCCAAACTGCCTCAGCAGCCCCTGCCCCCAACGCCACATACTTTGCCTCCGACGAGCTACGTGCGATGCATCCCTTCTTCCCGCTTCGCCAAGACAAAGCGGTACCACCGAGCAAAAACACGTAGCCAGTGCGACTGCGCATGTCACGGCTCCAAGCCCAGTCGCTGTCAGTGTAGCCGTCAAGGACCACCGAACACTGCTGACGAAAGCAGAGTCCGAGATACGGCGTGGAGACCACGTACCATACCACTCGCACACCGACGTGAAGAGCTCTCGCACGTGGAGCCTGCGAGAACTGAGCGAGGAGGTTGACGGCGAACGCGATGTCGGGACGCGTGGAAGTGGCCAGGTACATCAGAGATCCGATAAGACGGAGGTACAAGGTCACGTCCACTGTCTCCCCCAGCTGTGTAGGGTCATCCACCTTTGGGGCATCTTGCCCATCAGGTGTGAGGGGTGTGGAAGCAGTGGGTACTGCACCAAGGAGGTTGCTAAAGCGCTCCCCCATGACTCGTGTGTATCATGCCTGATGCAGCAACAGTGTCCGATGTCTATGATCTCGCATGTTCTCCATACCAAGAAACACCGATGCAGGACCGAGGTCCTTCATCCTGTAGGCAGTCTGCAGGACAGCCTTGGCCTCCTTCACGGCCTCCAAGGACGGAGACGCGATAAGAAGGTCATCAACATAGACCAGGATGGCGGTGAACCGCTCGGGTGTCGGTAGGATGAAGAGTGAGGGGTCTACCTCGCTCTCTACGTATCCTGCGCGAGTCAAGGTGCCAGTGATCTCCCAGTTCCAACACCGTGGAGACTGCTTGAGGCCGTACAAAGACTTGCGCAAGCGCCAGACCTTGTCACCGTCCTCAAAGCCTGGTGGCTGAGCCACGTAGATCTCCTCATCCAAAGAGCCATGGAGGAACGCATTGTTCACATCCATCTGGTGTAGTTCCCAGTCATGCTGAGCCACTACACCGAACAGAGGTCGAGCTGAGGTCATGCAACCGACAGNGTTCCAACACCGTGGAGACTGCTTGAGGCCGTACAAAGACTTGCGCAAGCGCCAGACCTTGTCACCGTCCTCAAAGCCTGGTGGCTGAGCCACGTAAATCTCCTCATCCAAAGAGCCATGGAGGAACGCATTGTTCACATCCATCTGGTGTAGTTCCCAGTCATGCTGAGCCACTACACCGAACAGAGGTCGAGCTGAGGTCATGCAACCGACAGGGGCAAAGGTGTCAGTGTAGTCAACTCCCTCAATCTAAGAGAACCCCTTGACGACCAAGCGGGCCTTGTAGCGTTCCAGTGAGCCATCCGGCTTCACTTTCTTGCGAAAGACCCACTTGACCTGAATTGCCTTCCTCTCAGGGGGAAGGTCAACCAGCTTGTAGAATCTGTGCTCTCGGATGGCGCGAAGCTCATCCTTGCAAGCAGCTCGCCAGGCCTCAGCATCCTGCGATGAGAAAGCCTCCCTCAATGTGCCCGGGTCAGGCGCCATAGAGGGGGAACTCTGCGTGCCAAGAGCACACGCCTCAGTGTCAGGTCTGACGGCTACGAGATCAGCTGATGCGTCACAGGCGATATGGAACTCGCGAGTGACCAGGTCGTGCCCTATAGGGCACGCTGGGTCTACCTCTGAGAGCTCAGTGCGGACACTTAGGCCTAGGGCCTTTGTGCCTGGATCACCGCTCGCGATGCTGCGAGAGGAACGCCTGGGTCCGGGACCTGACGCTCGCTGAGCTCCGGAATCTAGTGGTCGAAGGCGACCGCCGGGCTCACGGGAGGAACCGGAGGTTGAGGGGCGCACCTCAGGCTCAGGAACAGGTACGACCACAGGGACAGGTACGACCACAGCTGGTGAGGGCTGAGACGAGGCAGCCGGAGATGCCGTGCGAGGAGAAGCGTATGTGGGAGACACTGAGCTCGGAGGGACAGCTGGCCCGGGCATAAGACAGGAGTGTCAGGCGACGTAGGGACAGGAGTGGGTTGGGCTGGGTCAGACACCGGAGCAGGGGTGCCAGTGGACATAGGTTATGATGCAGGAGGAGATATGAGAGCAGCGGTACCTGTAGGGTGTGAAACAGGTTGAGCAGGCGGGATCTCTGGACCAACGGCAATGATAGCCGGGTCATCAAGTGCTGGAGATCGAGAGGGGACTCGAGCGGACACATCAGCCTGACGAGAAATGGTCACTGGCGAAGAAGTCTCCCCCATCTGCCGAGGACCCTCACAGGAAGGGACATGAGCTGCGGAGAGCGCTGTGATCGAAGCCAGATCACGGTATGTGAGAGACTAAAAACAGCGCGTCACGGGACTCAATGACACGACGGCGAGTGGGGTCCCAAAAGCGCCAGGCCTTCGACCACGGGGAGATGCCGATGAAGGCACACAAGCGACCCCGGGGGGAGACCTTGGACCCCTGTTGGTCCTCGGTGTACTACACGGAGGCCACGGAACCCCAGACGCGCGCGAGACGAAGACCAGCACGGTGGCCAAACCAGAGCTCGTACGGTGTGACATGATCCGGAAGCGGACCATGCGGGAGGCGGTTCCAGACCCACGTCATGTAGGCAAAGTCCTCGAAGGCGAAGGACTCCGGGAGACCGCACTCAGACCACATGGCGCGGACCGCATCCTCCATGGTGCGGTTCCAGCGCTCAGAGACACCGTTCTGCTGTGGGGTAGCAGGAGCGGAGACCTGGTGAAAAATGCCGTGCTCAGCAAAGAAGGAGTCCATCTCACCGAGGAACTCGCCGCCGCGATCCGAGCAAAAGGTATGGAGCGTGTGGCGAGATTGACGTTCAGCCATCACGAGCCAGAGCCGAACCGCAAGGGCGGCGTCGCT
>SZWC01001351.1:57497-75635 GCA_023375785.1 Penium margaritaceum
GAGAAAGTGCGTGGAAGCTTCCTAGCAACACAGCCGTTGACCGGGCGTCAGTGCCTGGTCAGACGGTGACGACAGTCACAGGTCGTACACACAACGGCAAGGGTTTGGCTAGGCGACACAAGGCACAGTGTCAGAATGCTTCAATATAGCATATGTAGAGAGGAATGACAACTGACAGGTCCAGGGCATAAATACCTGCCGCGGCGCACGGCGGGTGTCGCACGCGGCAGTCCAAGAGCTATCCTAAAACCGGCCCAAAACCACTGTTTTGGCCGTAACTCTGCGCACACATGTCAGAATCCTACGCCGTCTGAACCTAGACGTGCAGAATCAAAAGACGGACGCAACGACTGGTCACATGCATGCACCCATCGACTGACAGCGAGTATACAATGCAAAAACATGCAAATGGGCCTCATGCCCAGTCCGCCGAAAGGCGCCTGCAAAACGTAGAAGGCACAACAAGGAGTCCCGGTGACATCTGGGGCTCTGGAACAGTGGTTGGTCAGCTCCAGGCGGGTAGTCCGCCGCCTGTCGTCGCACCGGTGTCACCAGGGCCGCCTGCCTCAGGGATCTGCACGAGTATGGACACGGCCGAGTGGTCACAGTAAACTGTACAGGAATGGCACAAAGCACAACATGGTCAATGGGAGTGTTGCTGGGAAGCTTCTTTGCATCTTTTCATGGTATCCAAGCAGTGAGACAGTTCTCACAGAGTTGCGCAGTAGAGACGCAGCAGAGCAGCAGCAATGAGAGTCATCGCTGTAGCAGATCTACTGGGGCCTGTCGGAGACAGCCGATCGTCGTCGACGCAGCCCACACCCGTCACGTGAGACCGTAACAGTAGCGTTGCCACCGTGCCAGCAGCAGCATAGCAGCAGAGCAGTAGCAGCAGCGCCGTAGCAGCTGCTACAACAGCGCTTGGCGGCTGCAGTGAGTACAGCCAACGTCCGTAGCCGCAGCGGCGGCCGCGGCAGCAGCAGCGAGCAGCGGCAGCGGCCGCAGCAGCAGAGCAGCAGCAGCAACAGCGGCGCAGCAGTAGCAGCGGCAGCAGCAATGCAGTAGCAACTGCAACAGCAGAAGCGCAGCAGCAACAGCAGTGGCAACGGCAGCGCGCGGCGACGGCAGTGAGCAGCAGCCGTAGCACGCAGCAGCAGTAGCGGCATTGCGCAGCCGCTGCTGCCACCGCTACGCACGCAGCCAGGCAGCTGCTGTTGCAGCTGATAGCACAGCTGCAGTCGCAGCTGAGCGGAAGGTGTTGCGTAGCCTCCACGCAGCTTCCGCGCAGCCGCAGCGGAGCAGCTGCATGCTCGCGCAGAACCGCGGGAAAAAAAAGAAAAAAAAAAGAAAAAAAAAGAAAAGAAAAGAAAAGAAAAGAAAGGAGGGGGGTCGAGCCGACGTCAGCATTTTTGCCTGCTAACGTCATCAGGTCGTGCTGACGTCAGCAACCACCTGCTGACATCAGCACCATACTTGGCCAAATTTTTGGCCGGATGATAAAAAATTGCCAGCGTCTCAAATCCTCGAAAAATGCTGTCGCTTTTGAAATCCGACAAACTTGACCTGTCGACCCATATTGAGAGGCGACATGGACTCGTTGGACAACAAGGAGAAGGCGACAGGTGATCCATCCTCTTCCTCTTCTGGGGTCTTGAGCCGAAGCTCGCAGGCCATTGAGGACCTGCGGAGCCAGCAGGTTGAGATGCGTCGCCTACAGCAGGAGCAAACTGGTGCCATCCGTACGCTGACTGAGCTTCTACGTGGTTAGTCCACATTCCCATGGCAGGTTTCCGAGGGAGCTGCCGACGTCGCAATCTCTACACAGCAGTCGGCTCTGGCACCCATTACAGGAGCTCGACCTGACCCACCACCTCTTGACCTTCTAGATGATGAGCCATTCATGCCAAGCATGCCAGATGACTCTCTGGAACATGGAGGTTGAGTTAATCGACCCAAAATCGTGCACTCGTAGATCAGTGCACGATTTTGGGCCGGAAGTCCGACTTTGGGGGGCAAAATCGGACTCGCCCGGCTTTGCGACGTCGTAGGCGGAGCTTCGCCAGTGAAGTCGTCAAACAGTAACAAACCCCTTGAGCGAGGGGTTTGTGACTGTTCGAGGGGGGTTTGCGGGTAGGTTTGGATGGGGGGTCCGAGACTCCCCCTGCGATGGAAGGGAATTTGCAGGGCCCCACTACCGCTGGGCCCAGCAGATGCCCGCGCAAAAATGAAACCCTCAACCCCCAAATGTAATTCGGGAATGGGTTTGTTCAATGTTTGGGCTTCAAACTAGGGGTTGAAAGCGGAGTTTAGTGGTGGGGAAAAAAATTGAAAAGGGCGTTTTCGCTCGATCGCGATCGAGCGGCGACCACCGTTCTGACATCGGAGAAGCCGATGTCAGAACAATCGGACTTCGCCCTCGATTTCGGCAGAAAAGGGGTCGTTGCTGAAATCAAGGGCGAAGTCAGAAAGAAACTTCCAACGCGGCTTTTTTGGCCGATGCACTCGAACTCGAGTGCATGAATTTAGGTCGATTAATCCTAAATGGGATCATGAGATTCGAGTTCTTCAGGAGCACCTCCGTCAGCTGTAGACGGGCACCAGATCTCCTCGGATCCCTACGGTGCAATCGTCACCCGACTATCCCGGTGACTATCCTCTTCCAGGAGTCTTCCTCGTCTCTCGTCCTCCTTGTCCTGCAATTGCTCTCCCCACGGAGCGGCAACCCAAGGAATTTGAGATACCACCTCCACGATACATCACTGAGGACGGCTTCGACTATTGGGAGATCCTTTTTCAGGTCTGGGCTACTTCAGAGGGTGTTTGGCCCTACTACCATAGGCCGTATCAGCCTACAGACCCAGCACATGTGCTGACAGCAGCCAGGGCGATGCGCAGACTCCTCTACGCCATGCCACGTGAAACCGTCGTCGACGTCCGCCCCTTCCTTGGAGAGCCCGGCACAGGCACGGGCGCCGACCCACGCGGGAGTTGGGATCTGGCCTTATCCCTGCTGGCTGCAAAGACGCACGCCACCCGTGCAGCACACATTCGTGCCTTTCACTCTCTCCGTCAGGGGCCTGCAAAGCCTGCAGCTGATTACAGGCGACGTGCCATGCGCATCTACACGCGCCCTGGGACCTCCGGAGGCACACAGCTGTGGGCGCTCCGTACGATGATGCTCAGAGTTCGCCTTGAGTATACTGACATCTTCACACAGTACATCGACGCTGTCCTCGAGCCCTTTTTAGCCACTCTGTAGCTTCTCCCTTGGGCGCATCAGCTCTTCCTCTAGGTGACTTCAGCCCGCGAGGCAGCCGTGGCCCATCAGGAGACTTCCTTTGCTGCAGCACTCGTCGCATCACCACCATCATCACTCCTACAGTCTCCTTCCTCATCCTCCATCACGTCCTCGTCTTCCTCCTCCTCTTCGGCCCCGCCCACACCCACTCAGACACAGGGTATTGCAGCAGCAGCTTAGGGGAAGAAGAAGAAGGGGAAGCGGGGACCAGGCCAGCAGCAGTCATAGCAGCAGTTGCCCTCCAGTGGTAGCAGTAGACGTTCCGTTCACTGGTACAACTGTGGAGGCGCCCATTGCTACACCGAGTGCCAGTGGCCGCTCGATTGGGCGCGGATTACTTGTGGGCTCCAGGATGCACACGCCCTCCGTTCCACGTCCAGCACGTCATCATGAGGACGCGTGGCGGCCACGACTGCAGCTGTTCCTGCTTCTCCACCGGCGAGGAGTAGCGATCCGGACCCACGCGACCCCACCATCGCCGAGCTACGACACCTTCTGGCACTCCGCTTTCAAGGAGGTGCGAGTGTGTTGTCACAGCCGAGTGATTCACAGACTGTTGGTCCGTCTGTTCTTGTGGCTCGGGATGACTCGTGTGGGGGGGTACAGTCGGCATGTGATGATGATGGACCTGACTGTACAGATTGGATTCATGAGTCTCACCGTTGTACCCTTCGTCGTTTCTCCCCACCTGCTGCCCAGCGTCCGTCTGAGGCCAAATGGTCCATTGCTCGTTGTACAGTGACGTCCTCCAGTCGTGATTCAGGTGGCACTTGGATCATCGATTCTGGTGCCACTCATCAGATGACGTGTCGTCATAGTGACTTCGTTGTTCTCGGCCCTGTTGCGTCTGTTCGTTCCGTCTACACAGGCTCTGGTCAGTCCTTGCCAGTCCAGGGTGTTTGGGTCGTGCATTTTGATGGTCCGTCTGGCCCCTTGTATCTCTCCGAGGTGCTTTTTGTGCCTGACCTTGAGCTCAATTTGCTTTCTGTACGTGCTTACACACTGATGGGACTCTCTGTGGAGCACACTGCCGAGTCCGCGACTGTGACTGCCATTGACACTCGCAACGTGGTCCTGCATGCCTCTGTTGTGGAAAACCTGTACCGTGTGTCCCAGACTTCTGCTCCTTTCTCTCCTTCCCCTTCCGCTCGTGTTTTTGTCACTGGTGTCTTGTCTCCTGAGCACCACCGATTGCTTCATCGCCGTCTGTGTCATGTGGGCTCCGACACTGTGTCGAAGCTCATTCGGACACAGCCCACTCTCGGTCTTGATGCGGCCTCTTTCGAGAAGCCGCCCAAGACCGACTGTCTCTTCTGCGCCCAGGGAAAGATGCATCGCTGCACCTACCCTGACTCTCGTTCTCGCACACTTCGCCCTCTCGAGTTAGTACATTTGGACCTTCTTGGTCCTCTTCCTGTCGAGTCTTTGTCCGATAGGGGTCGATACGTCCTGACTGTGACCGATGACTTCACCCGAATGCGGTGGGTCTATAGCCTGCACCAGAAGAGTGACACCGCTCTCGCGGTTTGCCTCTGGCTAGTGATGGCTGAGCGTCAATCCCGCCACACACTGCACACCTTCTGCTCGGATCGTGGCGGCGAGTTTCTAGGCGAGATGGATAGCTTCTTCGCTGAGCACGGGATTTTTCACCCGGTCTCCGCTCCTGCTACTCCTCAGCAGAACGGTGTTTCTTAGCGTTGGAACCGCACCATGGAGGATGCGGTTCGCGCTATGCAGTCTGAGTGCGGTCTCCTAGAGTCCTTCGCTTTTGAGGGCTTTGCCTACATGACTTGGGTCTGGAACCGCCTCCCGCGCGGTCCTCTTCCGGATCACGTTACACCCTATGAGCTCTGGTCCGGCCACCGTGCTGACCTTCATCTTGCTCACGTCTGGGGGTCCTTGGCTTTCGTGTGGTACACCGAGGACCAGCAGGGGTCCAAGGTCTCACCACGGGGTCGCTTGTGTGCCTTTGTAGGTATCTCCCTGCGATCGAAGGCCTGGCGTTTTTGGGACCCTACCCGCCATTGCATTGTTGAGTCACGCGATGTGCTCTTCTTTGAGTCCCTCACCTACCGTGATCTGACGTTGATTACGTCGCTGTCTGTCACGCACATCCCTACGTGTGAGGTTTCTCGCCGGATGGGGGAGTCTACGCCTGCGAGCACCCCTCGCGAGGCTGATGTGTCCGTTCGAGCTCCCTCCACTTCACGGTCTCCGGCTCTTGATGACCCAGCGATCATCGCTGTTGGCCCTGAGACCTCTCTAGCACCACCGGCTTCTACCCTAGTTCCCTCGCCTCCCTCAGGTACCCATGATCCTACACTTATACGTACTCCTGTGTCCGCCGGCACTCCTGCCTCTGTATGTGGCCCTGCCTCACCTGCCCCTACTGCCACATCGAGTCCAGTGTCTCCCACACACACATCGCCTCGCACGATATCACCAGCTCCCTTGCCTCAGCCCTCCCCGGCTATGATTGTGCCCGTTCCTGAGCCTGAGGTGCGCCCCTCGAGCCCCAGTTACTCCCATGAGCCTGGCGGTCGTCTTCGACCACTAGACTCTAGAGCTCAGCGAGCGTCTGGCCCGACACCCAGGCGCTCCACTCGCAGCGTCGCGAGTGGTGACCCAACACAAAGGCCCTAGGCTTGAGTGTCCGCACTGAGCACACGGAGGTACACCCGGCGTGTCCCGTAGGGCACGATCTCGTCACTCACAAGTTCCACATTGCTTGTGATGCAGCAGCTGATCTTGTGGTCGTCAGACCTAGCACTGAGGCATGCGTTCTTGCCACGCAGAGCTCTCCCTCTTTGGCGCCTGACCCGGGCACACTGAGGGAAGCCCTCTCATCACATGATGCTGACGCTTGGCGTGCTGCCTGCGAGGACGAGCTTCGTGCCATCGGAGAGCACGGAGTTTACGAGCTAGTCGACCTTCCACCTGGGAGGAAGGCTATTCACGTCAAGTGGGTCTTTCGCAAGAAAGTGAAGCCAAATGGCTCACTAGAACGCCACAAGGCTCGCTTGGTCGTCAAGGGGTACTCTCAGATTGAGGGCATCAATTTCACTGACACCTTTGCCCGTGTCGGCCGCATGACCTCAGCTCAAGCTCTGTTCGGTGTAGTGGCTCAGCATGACTGGGAAGTACACCAGATGGATGTGAACAATGCGTTCCTCCATGGCTCTCTGGATGAGGAGATCTACGTGGCTCAGCCACCCGGCTTTGAGGACGGCCACAAGGTCTGGCGTTTGCGCAAGTCCTTGTACGGCCTCAAGCAGTCTCCTCGGTGTTGGAACCAGGAGATCACTAGCACTTTGACTCGTGTAGGATATGTACAGAGTGAGGCAGATCCCTCTCTCTTCATCCGCCGGACGCCTGAGCGGTTCACCGCCATCCTGGTCTATGTCGACGGCCTTCTGATCGCGTCTCCTTCACTGGAGGCCGTGAAGGAGGCCAAGGCCGTCCTCTAGGCTGCCTATAGGATGAAGGACCTTGGTCCTACAGCCCAGATGGACGCTGTCGCACCGGTTACGTGTTCCTGCTTGGTGGTACCACTGTGTCTTGGCATAGCGGGAAGCAGGGCTGCATTGCACGTAGCTCATCGGAGGCAGAGTATGTCGCCATGAATGCAGGGACTGCTAAGGCGGTATGGCTGCAGCACCTGTTCCTTGAGCTGGGTCAGTCAATACCCGCCATTGTGCTTCGTTGCGACAACCAGAGTGCTCTTGCCATTGCGGAGAACTCTAGTGTCTTCCATGCTCGCACGAAGCACATTGCAGTGGAGCATCACTTTGTGCGGGACCTAGTGGAGCGACACGTGATCTCCGTCATTTGGGTTGGCACTGACATGCAGCGTGCTGACTTCTTGACGAAGGTCCTAGCACGCAGAAAGTTCATGGTGGTCATTCGTTCTGTCGGACTTCGCCCCTTGCCTGAGAGTGGTTGAGCGTGAGGTGTTGTGGTGGCCATTCGTTCTGTCGTTGCACGCGTTGTTGTACTCGTTTCAGTGCTGTACGTGTATGGACATGCATACCATCGGGTCATGGGAAAGTATTGTGATTTGTGACGTTTATGTCCACTTGTACAGTTTACTTTGACCACTCGGCCGTGTCCATACTCGTGCAGATCCCTGATGCGGACCCAGGCGGTACCGGTGCGTCATCTGGTGGCGGACTACCAGCTTGGAGCTGACCGACGACCGTTCCAGAGCTCTGGACGCTACCCAGGACTTCCTGCAGTTTTTCTGCAGCACGCAGGACCTTATCGGTGGACTGGCCGTGGGCCCAATTTGCATGTTTTTGCATTGTGTATCCACCGTTCGATGCCGGATGCATGCATGTGACCAGTCGTTGCGTCCACTTGTGATTCTGCACATCTAGGTTCAGACGGCGTAGCGTTCTGATATGTGTGCGCAGAGTTACGGCCAAAACAGTGATTTTGGGCCGGTTTTAGGACAGATCTTGCACTGCCGCGTGCGACACCCGCTGTGCGCCGCGGCAGGTACTTATGCCATGGACCTGTCATTTTTCATTTCTCTTTGCAAATGCTATTGAAACATTCAGACACTTTGCCTTGTGTCCCCTAGCCAAACTCTTGCCGTTGCGTGCACGACCTGTGACTGTCGTCACCGTCTGATCAGGCACTGACGCCTGGTCAACGGGAGTGTTGCTAGGAAGCTTCTTTGCATCTTTTCACTCTTGGCTGTCACATCACAAGTGGTCGTAGCTCTCAAGAGTAGTGTAGTTGACACCCGAGTTCGGGCAGGCGTAGCTCCTCGTAGCTTTTTTTTTCTTGCTAATTTTGACTACAGGACTGCGTTCGCAACGTGGTTCTTTTGGTATGGTCCAGTTTCTAGGAAAAAGGACAGTGGTTTATACATGTGAGCAGGCTACCAGCTGCGTAACAAGATAACAATGAAGAATTGATTCCCCTTGTCACGTATTGAGGACATGTTAAACCAAATCCGAGGGGAATCATTATTTTTGTCCTCAGATTCATCTCAAGGGTACCATCAAATCTGCACCGCGATAGATGACGTGCGGAAAACAACATCTTGAAGGCACAAGGGATACTATTAGTTCTATGTTTTGTGGATTGGGCTAGCAAACACCCGGCAACCTTCCAAGGAGAAATGAAGTGAACGTAGTTTGTCTTGGTTTACCTAGACAGTATCCAGGGTTTTCTCCAAATCAATAGAAGAGCACGTGGCACATCTATGCAAAATTCTTGTGATCCTTGAGAAGTAGAAGTTCTCTACAAAAGGGAGCAAGTGCAAGTTTGTTTAGCATGAGGTCAAAGACCTTGAGCACATAGTCGGCAAGGATGGTGTGTGTGTCAAGCCAGGAAAGGTCAGAGCCATGGTGGATTGGCCGTGCCCAAGAAAAGTTGAGTAAATCAGGTCTTTAATTGGCCTTAAATTGCAATAAATTTTTGACGGTTTATTCAAGGGTATTCGACCCTGGTAGCTTTGCTAACTAGGGTCATGTAAAACGACTTATACTGGGAATGGACTTCCAACTGTGAGAACATGTTTCTTAAAGTTAAAGAGATTCTACCCACAGCACTGGTCCTTGCTCCTTTGGATCCATTGCAACAATGAGAGGTGCAATATGATGTGTCAATAGTAGGACTTGGAGCACTCATCGTACAAAACGGTCACCCGGATAAGTATGAGAGGCGGAACCTCATTCTAGCAGTGATGCAATACACGACTTGGGATCAAGAGCTCCTTGCAATAATACACGCTTTCAAGATGTGGCATTGAGGACCCTAAGGGGGATGTGACGGTCGAGACCGACCACAACCCAATAGTGTTTTTCTATACGCAAGTGAATTTGTGAAGAGGGCATGCATGTTGGAGGGAATACCTGAGCCGATTCTTGTTCACGTAGGAATATCAGCCAACACTTATCAACTTGGTCAATCCACTAAGCCAAAAGCCTATTGAATTTAAAGTTATGAGCAAAATCTGTGGAAGTTTTATGGCCATTATGACAGCTACAATTCTACTAGGAGACCCTCCTACACCTCTTTGACAAACACCTAGAAAGATTATCCACTACAATGGTTTTATAAATGAGGATGTCAATGGGATACTAAGTGATTTTTTGGCTTCAAAACTCTTGGAATCTTGGCAAAAATGGATTGGTGGAGGTTGTAGGATTCTTGTGATAGGGAGAACAAGTCGTGCCAGACTTGGGAGATCTTTGAGGGAAGATTATTGTCTACTTCCATAACCCGCCGGTGGTAAGTCTTTTGGGACATGCGACCCTTGGACCACTATTGGTGGCCAAGATGGAGTTTCAATGTCCACCAATGGACATCGTCTTATGTGGTAAGTACTGCACGACATGTGACCCATGTCTTTAAGACAAGGCTAGTAACAAAAACAATGTTGAAATCCTCTAACACATTCCCCTCCCTGGGACTCCATGAGAGTGTGTCAGGATGGACTTTACAAATGGCTTTTCGGACGTGGTCAGTGGCCACGATGCAATTATAGTGGTTATAGATCTTCTTACACAGATGACACATTTCATTCTTACAACCACTGATGTCAATGTAGAGGAGACCACTCGCCTCTTTTTTAAGGTCTTATGAAGTACCATAGCATACTGTTGCGCATTACCTCCAATTGAGATACAAAATCTGCTTGTAAGTTATGGCAAAAGATGCACGAGTGCGGGTATACTTTCTTCATCAACGGTACTTCCGTCTCACGGAAGAGAAACAAGCAAGGTTCTGTCACGTGCAGCTTGGTTGAGGTCGAGTACATCATCTTGAAATCATTGCCTGTGAGAGCATCTGGTTGTGTCGTCTAATGCAGTTGTTGCGCTAGCCCATCCATTGCATCACGCTTTGCTGCAACAATGAGAGTATGCACCGCATTTCTGAGTACGATGGCATGCACCACACTTGCATAGAGCACATCAAAATCAAGCTTCACTTTATGCATGAACGGATTGCATGCGGTGATGTGCTCTTCATTGGTGTTGACACGCGGCAGTAGTGCATTAAGTTTCTCACAAAGGCCCTCCAAGGTGGAAATTTCAAAGTCGAAATGCATTTTTTGGTTTTCAATTCCCTTGTGGTAATCTTGATTAACATGTGCCTGCCTCTTCTATGGTTTTACCCTCTCTGGTTCTTGTCCCATCTGTTGTGGCTCATTGTCGCCTAGTGGTTGTGTCCTCTCAGTGAAAAAAGGAACTAGCTAGTGCGTAGGTTGGGGCAGTGGCGTTGTTGATGTAGCGTGCAGGAACCCACGGTCGTTGCTTAGTCTGCCCCCTTAGTCTGCTGCACAAGAGTCTAAGTTTTAGAGCTCTGGTTTGTTACTTAAAAGTGCGCAAACCAGGGTTGGCGCCAGAAACCAACATGATTGAAGCAATGATTGATTAGGAATGAAGAATGAACAACAAACTGAGACCCCTCCCAATACTAGCCTCACCTCAGCTATGTGAGGCTTGTGACTGAGAAAATGAATCAACCTCAAAATTCCTAGCATTATCCTGTCTGGCAGAATTTCCTGAGTGAGCCCTACCAGACACCAAACACCCCGAACTCCGGGCATTGTCCTATTTTCCTCAAAAACTAGACCATACCAAAAAAACCACAATACAAATGCAGTCGTGCAGTCAGAATCAGCAAGAAAAATAGCTACGTGGAGTTACGACTGCCTGTACTCGGGTGTCGACTGCACTACTCCTGAGAGCTATCTACAGCTACTCGTGACGTGACGACTAAGAGTTGCTGCCGATGGAGGTGGTCGTGTAAGGATGTAGTGTCAGAAGTGTGAGGAGGAGGAGAAGCACACAATCAGCTTCACCGCAACACGTCCACTCCACCCAACAGCACCCTGTTAGCATTAGGGTCTATCCACTCACTCGTCTGCACAAGCATGTACACCTGCCGTGAGGTCATAGTAGGGGTCAGTGAGGCAGTGGACGTAAAACTCAACAACACTCCCCCATGATCCAAAGGGGTCGATGTTCATGAACATGCAGAAGTCATGATCCCCCATGCTTCCCGGTCCAACACTCAGTACAAGAGCAAAAGGAGAAGAATCACATGTGCAACAGAAACCCATGAAAGAGGAGGAGTCACACCACACACATTCAGGGTAGCAATCCGACCATACTCACAGCCTTCGTGAACGCGTTGCACTTCAGCGCCTTGGTGAGGAAGCCAGCCATTGCTTCACAATCTCGACCCACACGATGTGAACACTGCCCTTATGCAACAAGGAACATACGCAATTATACTCAAAGTTTATGTACTTTGTGCGTGCATGGTGGACACCATCATTGTTGGCAATCATAGTAGCACTCTCGTTGCCACAGTGCAAGGTGATGGACGACACAAACTGACACAAATCACCCAACAAACGACGCAGCCACACACTCTCACGTACACCAACATCTAAAGCCACATGCTCTACCTCTGTTGTGCTGTGTGTGACACACCCTTGCTTCCTACTACGGAATGACACTACCCTGCACCCGATGAGAAAGATCCAACCAGTGCGGCTCTTCCCATCTGGGCTCCATGCCTTGTCGCTTTCAGTGTAGCCTACGGCCACCATGGATGGCTGACAACGGAATGTGAGGCCTCGGCGTGGGGTGGAGACAAAGTACCGCAGCACGGGGACAACTACATCAATGTGCAACTAGTGTGGGGCCTGTAAGAACTAGGCGAGGACATTCACAGCAAAGGCGATGTCGGCCCATGTGGTGGTTGCGAGAAACATGAGTTACCCGATGACGCAAAGGAACGCCGAGATGTCCACCGCTGCACCCTAGGTGCTCGCGTCAAGAGCCATCAGCTTTGCCTGCCCGTCAGGGTGGAGGCGCTGGAGACAGTGGTATGGAGATTGGCAAAGTGGTTAGCAAGTGTATGAACATACGTTGTCTGATGTATCCGCATGATTCCGTGCAAGAGATCGCACTCAATCTCCATGCCAAGAAGCACCTGTGCTGGCCCGAGTTCCTTCATCTTGAAGGTTGCCTTTAGCAGCTCCTTCTCCTGCTAGACAACAGCAAAGTCGGGGGACGTGATGAGTAGGTCATCCATGTAGACGAAGATCGCAACGAAAGGAGTCTCAAGAGGAGTTATGAAGAGTGCCGGGTCTATTGTGCTGTAGAGAAATCCACCCTTTGGAAGGGTAAGGCTGATCTCCATGTTTCAGCACCAAGGTGAGGCCATGCAGGACCTTCCACAGTCGCCAGACTCGGCCCGTCCCATCCTCAAATCTAGGGGGCTGGATCATGTTGAGCTCCTCACCATCAAGAGCACGGTGAAGAAGGGCATTGCTCTCGTCCATCTGGTGGAGCTTCCAACCATGTCGTGCGACTATGCTGAAGAGAGCCCGGCTGGTGGTCAAACGGCCAACTGGGGCAAAGACCTAGTCTTAGTCAACTCTAGCAACCTGGGAGAAGCTCTTGGTGGTGAGCTGGGCCCTATACTTGTTTAGAGTTCCATCCGGCTTCCACTTTTGGCGAAACACCCACTTTGCCTTTATGGCCTTGCGGCCATGAGGAATATCCACGAGCTCGTACATTGTGTGCTTGTTGACGGCGGCGAGCTCCTCATGACAGGTAGCCTCCCATTGGTCTGTGTCGGGAGCGGCAAGGGCCTCTCGTATGCTCTACTGGTTGAGTGGCCATGCAGACGGCCGTGCCGTCAACACACGAGCAGCGCAACGTCCTGCAGGAGCCGAGGCCGGAGTGGCGGAGATCGCACGACAATGCTTCTAGGAGATGAGAGCGTAGCCCAGGGCCAAGCCTAGGTGAGTGTCCTGGACAACGAGGCCAAGGGCCGTGAGGCCAAGGACCTTGATGCCGGGCTCACCGCTCAAGAGAGTGTGAGAAGAATGAGGTATGTCGAGGGGTGTGCTGGAGGCTGGACAAGGTGCCTTGGTGCGAGGACCCGGGGGCAATGCCGGCTTATGAGGCTACAGAACCCCCCGACACAAGCAAGCCAAAAATCGGCCCACTGACCACACCATAATGTAAACGGCGTGGCCTGGCGGGGAAGGGGACCATGGAGAGCGTGGTTCCACACCCAGGTCATGTAGGACATGGCCTCAAAGAAACAGCCTTCGCACAATCCAGACTCGACAAGCATGGTGTGGACGGCATCGGCCATGGTGCAGTTATAGCGCTTGTAGACATAGTACTATTGCGGTGTCCCAAGGGTGGATGTCTCATAACGGACCCCATGACTGGCGAGATAGGCGGTAGTGTCCCCCATGTACTCGCCGCCGCGGTCAGACCAAAAATGTCTGACGGTGAGGCTGAACTCCCGCGCAACAGCAAGAAGCCAGTAACAGATGGCGGAGGCCACGTCGCTCTTCCGGCAGAGGCAAACGACCCAACGATGTTCTGATACCAAAAAGGAACTAGCTAGTGCACAATTTGGGGGAGTGGCACTGTTGGTGCAGCGTGTACGAACCCACGCTTGTTGATTAATTTGCCTCCTTAGCCTGTTGCAATAGAGTCTAAGTCTGAGAGCTCTGGTTTGTTCCTCAAAAGTGCGCACGCCAGAGTTAGCGCCTGAAAGCAACTAGATTGAAGCAATGACTGTTTAGGAATGAAGAATAAACAACCAAATGAGACCCCTCCCAATTCTAACCAATTGATCACCTCAATTCTGTGAGGCTTGTTTCTCGGAAAATCAGACAACCAAAAAGGGTACTTGTAGGCACCACCCACAAAATTTGATTGTGTGTATGCACTATCCGACGATCGGAAGAACATTAACATCTTTTCCGACACTCGGAAGAATAACACTCCCTTACCCACTGGCTTGAGAATATTGACACTTTCTCCACGAATAGCGAGAAATCGCAGCATGTCGACACTGTATATGATGCAACATCGACATGCTGATGTCATCGATTTCTTCGAACATTCACAAACCTCTCATTTGAGGGGTTTGTGAATGTTCGTGGGAGGAGGGGATTGCATATGGTTTGCATGGGGGGTCCGAGACTCTCCATACGTTGAAAGGGAACCTGCTGGGCCCCGCTACTGTGAGGCCCATCAGGAGCCTACAAACAAATAAACCCTTAAAACCCGAATGTGATTTAAGGTAGGGTTTGACTACGGTTTGCATGTGAAAATTTTGGGGTTTGCAAATGAAGAAAAAAAGAGCATTTTAGCTTGATCTAAAAAACGGGTGTTTTCTCTTGATCGCGATTCTCGCGTGGGAGCGAGAGTCACGAGGGGGGTCGACATGCCCCACCTCGCTTCATTTGATCAACGGCGCATGTCGCTCATCGAGCATGGTAAAGCAAATGGGCAGGGCAGCCTTGTTTTATAAGTCGCTGGGCAGGGCATCAGTTTAATTTAGTCGTTGGGGAGGGCATCACCTGAAAAGCTTCCTTGAAGCTGCCTAATACCATGAAAAGCTTCCTGGAAGCTGCCTGATTAGACTGCCTACCCACTGTGTGTGACACCAAGCAGGAAACAACAAGGGTCTAGTCACACGATGCACAAAGACGTCAAGTGCTTTACCATAGAAAGCACATGAAAGAAGAGGTACACAAATGAGTCACACCCACATAAACAGGGTTGACTGCTCTCGGTCACCACACACTAGGGTAGCATTTTGTTGTGCCTCAACCAGCTATAAAACGAAAGTAGTCATGACTCTGCGTCAGCATGTCAGAATCAGGCGCTGTCTAAATGGCTAGAGTCAGATTCTGAAGCACTGCAACCCTGTAGTGAGCACAGACAGAGATTATGCACCCCAGTGTAGGCCGTCGAGCCCCTTAGGGGCTCCACTCCTCACGGTGCTGCCAAGTGCCAGCAGAGCTCAGCTACCGTCGGGCCCACCTCAGGCATCTGCACGTGGATGGACATGAGCTGAAAAGTCACTGTGGTCCGTGAGGGCATCCATCAACAACACTCCCCCATGACCGAATGGCGAAGGCATGTCCTTGCACGGGCACACACTGAGGGCAACCACAAGGAACACCGAGAACATGGGACAGTCACAGACAAACAGAGACCAACATCATAGTACAAGCTCAACCCGAATCAGGGATGAGGTGAAAACCAACAGCACAAACACCCTCGTGGGACTTCAGACGACCAAGTGCCTTTGTCAAGAAATCAGCCTTATGATCGTTCGTGCCAACCCAGACGATCTCAACCTCACGCTGATGCACTAGGTCACGGAAAAAGTGGTACTCAACACCGATGTGATTCATGCGAGCATGGAAGACACCGAAGTTCTACGCGATGGCGTCAGCACTCTGGTTGTCATAGCGTAGCACAACAAGAGGAACGGACTGGTCGTGCACGTGAAGGAGCCGAACAAGCCAGACGCTCTCAGCAGTGCCAGCTCCCAACGTGACATACTCTGCCTCATACGAGCTGTGCACAATGCAATCTTGCTTCCCGCTGCGCCACGATACAACGGAGCCACCCAGTAGGAAGACGTAGCCGGTTCAGCTTCTGCCGTGAGGGCTCGACGCCCAGTAGCTGTCCGTGTAACCGTCAAGTATGACAGACAGCTGCCACCAATAGGTGAGACCGAGATGGGGCGTGGACACGACGTAGCACACAATGCGCAGAGCGGCATCAAGTGTCATTTGCCGTGATGCCTGCGAGAATTGGACAAGGAGGTTGACGGCAAATGTGATGTCGGGCCGTGTCATGGTGGCCAAGTACATGAGCGAGCCGATGACTCGCAGGTACAGGGTTTGGTTGACTGGCTCCCCTAGAGCAGATGGTTCGTCGACCTTTAGTGCCTTGTGTCCCTCAAGAGTAATGGGGGTGGAGGCACTGCGCACAGTGGAAAGCAGATCAGCAAACCGCTCCCCCATAGCCATTGCGTACCGTGCCTGATGCACTATGAGACAACGCCGGACGCAGTCGCGCATGATCTCCATGCCGAGGAAGTCGGACGCAGGCCCCATATCCTTCATCTTGTACGCAATTTTTGGGACAACCTTTGCTGCCCACACCACCTCCAGGTCCGAAGACGCAATCAGGAGGTCGTCAATGTGGACGAGGATCACAGTGAGAGGGTCAGGGCTCTTCGTCACAAAGAAAGAGGGGTCTGTGTCGCTCTGGACATAGCCCCTACGTTGCAAGGTGTCAGTGATCTCGTGTTTCCAGCACCGTGGCGAATGTTTGAGGCTATACATGGCCTTTTGCAGCCGGCACACCCGATCTGTGCCATCCTCGAAGCCAGGTGGCTGCACCATGTAGATCTCCTCGTCAAGATGCCCATGGAGGAAGGTATTGCTGACATCCATCTGGTGCAGTTCCTAGTCGTGCTGGGCAATCATGTATAGAAATCCTCGCACCGTGGTCATCCTCCCTACAAGAGAAAACGTGTCCATGTAGTCCACATCCTTGATCTGTGAGAAGCCCTTTGCTGTCACGCGAGCCTTGTAGCGGTCAACTGAGCCATCCAGCTTCAACTTCTTCTGTAGTACCCACTTTTCTTGTACGGCCTTGCGGCCATGCGGTAGGTCGACAAGCTCAAGGACACCGTGGTCTGCAAGGGAAGCAAGTTCCTCTTGACACGCAGCCCGCCAAGGGTCAGCATGAGGGCCGGCCTGGGTCTGTCGGACAGTGCTCGGGTTTGGGCCCGATGAAGGCGAGCCCTGCGCGACAAGAGCCGAGGCAGGGGACGAGGGGGTGACACGAGTTGAGGCTGTTGATGCATCAACGGTGCAGGCATGCTCATAAGCAATCAGAGCGCGACCAGTCGGGCAACCCGGGTGGACCTCGTCAAGGCCCTGTGCGCTGAGGCCGAGGGCCATCGTACCAGGGTCACCGCTGCGAACGTTGCGAGAGGGCAGGGGATGCATGAGAGTAAGTGCTGGAGGACAACTGAGGTGAAGAGTTAGCCGGTGGAGGGACAGCAGGTGGAGACACGATAGGTGAGACAGGCGCCCATGATGCTGCAGCCGTTGGCTGGGGAGGGGAGGCAGGTGACGGGGGTGCTGGAGCCAACGGCCGCTCAACTGAGACAGGCGGTAGTGAGGACAGAGCCGGTGGCAAACCCGGCATGTGAGGGGACCCGGCCGGTGAGGGATCCGGAGCAGAGACACTAGGGAGGGAGTTAGGTGAGGGATCTGAGACCAAGGGCCGTGAAGGACCAACGGCAATGATAGCCGGGTCAGAGAGAGGTCCTGACACTAGAGGGGCAACATCCGCAGGCTCCTCCCCCACCACACAAGGGCCGGGACAGCCTGAAGCATGCGGGAGCAAAAGCGCTAGCATGCAAGCAAGGTTGCGAAAGCTTGGTCATCATGGTATCTCTTATCCAACTTTGTGATCCTAGGAACCCTCATCTACAGTCATGGGACCTGCTCAGATGGACAATCGATCGGTGTAGTTTTTTTTTGTTCGGACAGGAGCCTTGCCGCCTACTTTATTCCTTTGTCGTTTCTCAAATCCTCGTTTTTGTGTATGACTTGCCTTCCTTTTTTGCTAGTTGCTACTGATTTGAAAGTTCTGTGATATGTTCCCGGCTTCCCGCAAGTCTAGCAAATTCGTTGATCACATTGATCCACGGAATCAACCTCCATTAGAGTCAAGGTTTTTGCCAACTGCGACTTCCCTCCAACTCAATGGGAATTATAGCCTTGGGTTCACTAGCTGCTGGATTCTTGTATACGAGCGTTGTAGTCGGCACTAGCGATGTGGTCGGCTGCTATGATCATTCTGGGAAGGTTGTCTTTGATGTTAAAAACAATGAGTGCTTGTTGGATACCTCACTTGAGACTATTATAGAAGAAACAGATTTTGTCGTGGATGAGATCACTACCAATGATGATTTTGCCCAATCGCTATGTCTACTCTATCATGCTTGATTGCTGATGCATG
>SZWC01001351.1:75750-96101 GCA_023375785.1 Penium margaritaceum
GGGGGGGGGGGGGGGGGGGGGGGGTGTAGTATGTGTGGAGATGTTTCGGGTCTCCACTGGAATGATGCCACGTTAGATTTATCTCCACGCGAGTAAAAACGCCTATGGTTGACGATGTGAGAGCGGTTGCAAGAGCCGTACATCCAGCTGCGCTCGTCCTTTTGTCTTTGGATGGTCTTTAGATCACAGCACCAATTCAAAACCGTGAAATGCAAAAGCAAGGTTGTGAGGTCAATCATCTTCTTTTGTTAATTCCAACAAGAAGAAGATATACCTCCAACCTCATCAGCCACATCCTGACCGTCAATCCTTTTGAGTTTATAGGATCGAACGGCTCAGGGATTGCTGGTCTTATCTAGGGTTCACTCTAGAGTTGAACAATCCATTCGGCCAGCACTTCCTCAGGCATACGAGGATTTTGAAGCTTCTCCATTGTCACATTGAGTTGTTCGAGCAGATGATTTTGAACTCTTCAATCCCAATAATTTCTTTCATAAATCTTTGTTACTTCAAGCTTGTCGGCCGGTGCCTCCCATTGTGCCATGTGTGATCCCAGCATAAACAACAAGGACAAAAGATTTGCTGAGCCTGAGGGATCCATTAAAGAGTAAGCTGCCGGGTTCTTCGGTGTCATGCCATTTGTCAGAAACGTTGTCATTGCTGCCTGGTTTTTCTGGAGAGCGTCATTGTTCACGTGCTATTAATTCTTCATTGCAACAGTCTTTGCCGGTTTCTCCTACATGTCTCTAGGTGTGCTCACTCCGTTCATTGTTGTTGTGAGGTCTGCAATATTCTTAATGGTAGATATGTACTAGAGATTTGTACAATTGTGTCACCCTGTAGATGATTCGTCGGTTTCCCCTCCAGCGACGCTACACTCTGATACCAATTCCTTTGCCAATTCGTGAATTTGGGAAAATGAATCATTTGTGTTGAGTGAGTGCACTCCAATAACAAGCATCAAATAATTCGAGCACATCTGTACACTGATGAGAATTACAACGAGGCATGTGTTGGGTCCTTGGCTCTCGAGCCGAGAAACGCATGTAAGATCACGACGTGATTGGCTATTTCAAGAAACTCTATTGACATGTCAGAGGAACTTGGGAGTATCAAGGTCCAGTTTTGTGAAAGCCCAGTGCTGTCGAGAAGTCAACCAGATGGTATCAAAACATCAGTACGGTTCGCAACAGTTCTGTCAACCATTCAAGAAAGTGGTCGAAGGTTTCAAAACTTTATGGAATGCAACACCAGAGGTCGTGACAGGTGGCCAAAATGCCCTCGGCCGATTGGCGTAAACATCATGAGTAAACTTGCTGTGGGCCACAAATTCAATGATAGAGATATCCACTCACGGATTTTAAGGAACTTGTGTTTGTCAAGGATGTCGTACCCTGCATGAGTCATTGATGAGAATTGTCCTCAGAGTGACACAGAGGGAAAGACCCTCCAAAAATCTCTATACGTCATTCTTCAAACTCCAACAATGACTTCCGTATAGGACTTGGAGACTTGATGGGTTATTGTGGTTTTCAGAGTAGGACGATCCCTACGACTAAGGGTGTGTCGATTATGATGGTTACGCCATGCATAGAAAACCAGGATGAGCTGCAACAACAGAAAACACAAAAAGAGAGTATGACCTTAAAAATCAACCATTTCAAGTGCCTCATGGAGATCTTAAGGAGGGAGATGCATTGAAAAGCTCTTAAGGAGCTGTTTTTATCCTTCCACCTTCCTTTAGCCTCTTTTGTTCACAAGGGAGCTACATAATTCTTTGGTGGATGGGGTAGGGAGTCCCTACTCTTAAATCAGCAAGTTTTCTTCTCCTTGCAAGCCTCTCCCCTACCTCATTCAACCGATGATTGGAGCATGAATCTTCTCCAAGACCAGAGACTCTTACACCTAAGAGCACACAGAAAAGAGGGAAGGAAAAACCTTGGGAATTTTTGGAGGCGTCTCCATCCCCGTGGACACAAAGGGAGACGCCTCCAGAGAGGCAAAATGCGCGTTAAGGGAAGTCAAGAGGCGGCCAAGGAGGACCAGAATGTAAAATGGAAGACAAGAGGAGTGAGTAAGGAGCCTGTGAGGATACAATCTCTAGATTTGAGTTGCCTTCCCTCCCCATCTCCCTTGGTTTTTGAGCGGTACTCAAATTTGACTATTCGCCTTTGTTTCTGTTTTCCTATGATTACAAGGCTGCCTAGAATCACAAGTCACGACTTAGGTACCTAGCTTGAATCCACGTGCTTGTGCAAATGTGGCAGCGTGAAAAAAGAGTGTTTTTCTACCACATGATTGTGCCAACCTTGATGGCCTAGGAAAATATAAGTTCATACCGCGTAGTTGTGCCATTAGCAGTGGCATAGAAGAATAGTAAGCACTATTCCATTTTCCTCACAGATCAAGGACATCAAGAAAGGGAAAATACATCTTTGAGGTCATAGGCAACAGGTGCACATGTTAGTTGCACACATTATGGAATAGAAAGTGCCGGAATGTCCAAGACCAACAAGGACAAGGTGGTGACGATCTCACCACACACCCTGGATAGACCCCAAATCTTAGGAGTCATTGCTCCAAACAAGGTTGTCAAAGCAACAGCGATCGTACCACCCAAGTCAACCCTTGACAACATTGAGAAGCGTACAAAAGCTACAGAAGTAAAGGCATTTAGTGATGATCGTTGAAGGCTTGTTGAGCTGGCCTCCAAGACAGCTGGACGGCTAAGGATCAACATCGATGGTGAAGGTGTGACACCACCCGAAGGAGTGGGGGTGTCCCCCCTCTTCCAAGGATGTGCTTGAGATGATCAAGCCTAGTTGAGCGTCCTCAATGACAACAGATTCCTCTGAAAGGTGGGACTTCTCGAAAGCTTGTACGTGAATTATACCCTTCTGCAGTGAAAAAAGGTGCATGGACAGTGTCGGGCCCTCAAGGCTTTCGCTAACACTCTGACAACATCAGAGTTGAAGTTCGCGTTTGCCAACCTACTGGCCCATGTCGAGAAAAGCATCAAGGATCTTGACCGTGATTGCCAATTGTAGCGTGTGGCCGCTCATGAGGTAACCCGCCGATGCGACAACCTCAACAAGGAATTGTAGAGAGTGACCCAAGTGTGGAGGCACTAGCAATCACAGAGTGTCGCACGTGCTAGTGCTGCCACTAGTGGCAGCAAGGACTTGTCTACCCCAATTACAGTGGGGCTGTTCATGAAGACATCGTGCCTCCACAATGTGGAGATCTTTTGTAAGAGTGTGAAACTGACAGACGGGCTGAATTGCATGGAGCACGTTCAAAGTATCCACAAGGCTTCACTCAGTCAGTGTGCCGACCTTTACACAATGCAACTTGAGAAAATGATCTTCAAGTATGTTGTCAAGGAATGGGTTGCTCAGCAGCCAAACCTGTAGTGGTAGTCCATGCCGTGGGAGGCTTTGTGCACTGTCATGCGCAACAACTGCATTCAGCATGAGGAGGCATAGCACGCCTTCCATAAGATTAAGGAATTTAGGCAGTTGGTTAACTCGCTCAATGTCTACATGAGCGAGTTGATCATATTCGTGGAGGAAGATGAAAGCTTCACCAAGGGTAATGGGACCCAAATTTTCAGGTACACGTAGTGTTTGTTACTAGAGTACGTATGTGATGGACTTACCAATGAGAAGTTGAAGAAAAATGCTACTACGATGGCAACTTTCCAGGCTTGAACAAGCTAGAGGACGTTGCGTGACTACATAACTGAAGTGCATTTAGTAAACCCAAATCACTACTTGGATACGTGGTCAAATTTGCATGCACAACAAGGACGCGACATGTGTATAGATGCTATAGGGGTTGGAGGGGAAGCCGGGCAGCGGGGCGGGGTCAGGGGCAAGACTTGTGAGAACAACGTCCCTAATCACAAGAGTAGCCACGACAATGACGACTGTCACACAGTGCGTGAGCATCGCAACATAGCCTTCTACAAAAGAATTTGCCACAACTGTAAACAGCTTGGCCACTTTAGGGCTCAGTGCCCTGAGGCTGCTTGTGGTGGACAAGAGGCTGCGGCGTTGGCCACAGTCGCAGCACCTCATGGGGATGGTGCAGCACGAGACTGCAGACAAAGCAATGGATAGGGTTGTGGCCGTGGCAATGGGCCCAGCCATAGAAAGGGACAAGGCCATGATGTGGGTTTTCTTTACCCTTGAGTGTCGTTAGTGGAGACAACACAGGAGTTAAAGTGGATCATGTGTGTGGGTTCATAGTTTTAGACCATGACAAAAAAAAGAATGATTTAAGATTTTGGATTTCTCTAATGTTTCTCCCCTTTTGTTGAACCTCATTCTACTCTTGTTGACCATCATTGTCCACTAATCCTTGCATCTCCATCCAAGATACTTGATCGAACATGCCTTTTGGTAGCATCAATGACCATTGTATAATAACTGTGAAATAACATGGATTAAAAAAAACATCTTCAAAGTGATGAGCTCAATCAGATTTGCCGTGCCTTTACTCAGTGATTTTGACCTAGTAAAATTTGAATGCATGAGGTTCTAGTCGAATTCACATGTGGCCACAAACTGAAATTGGTACAGTTTTTTTTGTTTCCGATTCCGTGTTATCACAAACTTGGCTTGTCTTCGTCGAGCTTGTTTACTTGAAAGCGTAGAGGCAGCATGACGATGCAATGCAAAGGACATCTAGCAGGTGCTCCCGTGAATGTACTGGCTGACATAGGAGGGGATAACGCCTTTGCTAGCCTTGGCTTTACCTGACAGGTGGACCTGAAATATGAGCCATCAAGTGAGGCAGTTTTCATTGGTGAAAACCGTACGGTACCAGTGATTGGTACTTGTGAAGCAAGAAATTGCATTAAAAGATACACCCAGTGTGTAACCTTAAAGGATCTCAACCTATTTTATCTGTTTGATGTTGTTTTAGGTGACCCTTGGCTCCGCAAAACTAAGGCTTTGATGTGTTTTGGATTTGAAACGTTGGACCCTTCAAAAGGGATAGCATCACTTTTCAATTTCATACTTGAAATCAAGTATGGAATTGTCACCGACCCGACGAAATGTCCATACCAACTTGTCTGCCATGTAGGTCAAGAGACGTACTTGACAGCTGACAAGATGACATGCCAGAGATTGTATCTTTTCATTCTCTGGAGGATGATGTGAACGAAGACATGCCACAAGAGATATGGTCTCTACTACGGAGGTGGTTACGCCACCGCCCGGTCATCAATGAGATTTTCTCTGCAGCTGCATGTTGGCGTCCATCGAGGTGCCGATGCACCTCGATGGGTGGTTCACGGTTTACCTTAGCTGGAGCATGATAACTCATCAAAGTAAGGCCCTACTTTGTTGACGTACTTGTTTTGAAGCACTTGTCCCATTAAAAAGCTCTATCCGTGCAGGTTTGACTTCGTATATATTCTAAGCAATACCATCAGTCTGGGCGAATCTTGTTTGAAACTTCGAAGTATCTTTTTCTATGATTCCAAGCCCTGTTTGTCAGAAAAATTAGATGTTCATGACCCCCTTTATGGACATTAATAGAAGGGGGTCATTCTTTATCTTTGTGTACATCGCCAACATGGCGCGAAATTTCTATATAAGTGAAACGTTTCGACCAAAGTAAAATCTTTGGCCCTCATTCGTTCGTCAACGCCACACTCCCCAAAAAGCGGCAATGCCACGGTGGACGCTATTCACCATATCTTGCCATGTTTTACGACTTCTAATTTTCACCATTTCTTTCCTTTTTTGTGCTTCACTTTGCTGAGCCAAACTGGCTTGCATCCTGTTTTTATCGTGGATACGGTACTCACGTGTGCAATGAAATCTGTCTTGACTATATACATGGATGCAACAAGACACATCCGACTAAAGCACCAAATGGTGCTCTGTCGATCGAACGTACTGAGTGGCCTCGGTACGATCGAACCCTGAAATCGGACCATTGGCTTGAAGCACGTCACGAGCCAATGGCTGGTTGGCTCGATCACCCATCAAGCCGAACCGAGCCGAGCGGCGCTTGCGTGAACGCCGTGCTCAAGGCAGGCAGACATAGCCTTGTGAGCTGTTCCAAGTCAGGCTCGGTGCCTTAGGCACCATGTGGCTCTCCGCCAGCTCTGGTGACTTAGGCACCGATTGATCAACCACTTGCGGCAGTTGCCAGCTGCCATGCCAACGACCAGGAGCAGCTCTGCAACATAGTCGACCAAGCTCCCCGTCTTCAACCCCCCTAAGGGTCCAGTCTACAGGGGTGATTTTCTAACCCTAGCGCTTTCGCGCCATCTTAACAAATGGCCAACCGCAACAAAAATGGCTGGATTTCAGTGCGGGTCATGCGGCTCCAAGCTCCCAGGCACCTGCGACCGTATCCGGGGCCACTTCGGCAACGCCAACGCCAACATCGCAAAGTTCCCCAATCCGCCACCATTGGTACGTTATGCACTCGGCCTTGAGCGTGCACCTGTGCCAATTGGGGAATGGAGGTTGTCCAGCACACTGCTGTACAACGACAAGGGGGATTCTTGGGGTACACGGGACGAGCTGGTGTCATGGGTGCGGTTGTGGGAAGAGAGGGAGGGAGCAGCCGAGCGTGAGAGGGTGAGAGGGTGAGAAACACTGCCATGGACTCGGAGGAGGAAGCAGATCGTGAGGTCGAGGTTGTTACTACCCGCCTTGCTACTGAGACTGCTGTCAGCATCCTTAGGTCCATGCCCATTGTTGACATCAATCAAATGGCGGGCATGCAACAGAGCTCCATGGACAGGTTCGGTGTGCAAGCGAACAACAAGAAACATCAGCTCAACATCATCAAGCTAATGTGCATCGGCTCGCTGCCCGTCTCGTTCTGCAAGCAGAACATGCTCATTGAGGTGGTCTCCTCCGCCAATCACACAACTCCGGCCTTCCGCCTGCCTCATAGGGACAAGGTGGTGGAGGTACTACTCTCGCGGCTGGACAAGGAGCTTGAGGCCTTTGAGCCACTGAAGCAGCAGTGGAACATCTACGAGTGGAGTGTGGTGGTGGATGAGTGGGCGGACGAGCAGTCCCGTCCGATTTACAATACCATGGCGGTGAACATCCAGGGGTCCTGCCACATGTTCTCACGCGATGCAAGCGGCATGGTGCGCAACGCAAACCACATGGCAAGCATGATTAAGGCTGCCATCGTGGAGGTGACTGTCAACAACATCGTTGGCATCATCTGCGACAACACCAACGTGAACAAGAGGGCCTTTGAGGACCTCAAGGACTGCACTTGCGTGGATCTTCTTCCAAGGGTGATGCGCCCACAATGTAGACCTCTTCATGAATGACATCGGTAAGACGGACTGGGGTGCATCGGTGTTGTCAAGGGCACAGAAGGTGGTGACGTTTTCCCGCAACAACGACATTCCCCGGTCCTGGCTGTAGCAGGAGAGTGGCGGCCGGGAGCTGCTTCCTAAGTGCGACACATGCTTCGCAACGGTGTACATTTTTGTCTAGCGCATGCTAGACATGCGCCACTTCTTGCTGAAGATAGTGAACAGCCAGGAGTGGAAGACAATTGGGCAGCACCATGAGGCTGGGTTTCAGGCGCGCAAGAAGGCAGTGCGTGTCTTGGTCCGTCGGCGTGTTTTTTTGGTGCAGCTGCGTGACCTGCTAAGTCCCCTTGTCAAGGTGCTCCGCATTGCGGACCACCCTGACAAGGGGGTTGCAGACATATACGAGGGGCTGCTGGATTGCATGGAGAACCTGCGCGCACTTGCAGAGCCGAGGGAAAGCAAGCCCGCGCGCATGGGCCAGGCCCATGTGCAGAATGCTATGGGCCGCCTGTCAGAACGTTGGAAGTCCGACATGGCGTGCCTCTGTATGCAGTGGCCCGTCGTCTGCACCCATTGCACTTCGGCAACAACATCAGCGATGATGCCGAGACGGTCACCGCGTGGTCGGCCGTGTTGGATGCCCTTGTGCCCGAGGCCGACCATGACGCAGTCCAGGCACAAATCCGTGCCTTTCAGAATGGCCAGACTGCTATGGAGGTGGATCCACTGAAAACCCCCAAGGCGAAGGCACGTGCCAAGGCTGCGGTTCTCAAGGTGAGCCCAGGTTTGTTTCCTGTGCATGAGTAGCACGAGATCTACCTGGGTGCCATGCCCGCATTGCGCAAGCTTGCAATGAAGCTGCTGGCTCAGCCATGTTCGTTATCAGAGTGTGAGCGCATTTTCAGTGCACGCGAACTCATTCACACTACATGTCGCAACCGCTTGCATGTCCGCACCTTCGAGCTACTTGTGCTTTGCAACGTGTGCCTGCACAAGCATTACAAAGGCCGCAGCAAGCACAAGTCCACAGATTTCAACTGGCTCCAGGACAAAGACGGATTGGAGAGTGACGATGATGGTGAGCTCACCGAGCTCACCAACCTGCCTGAGGATGAGGAGGGTGAGGAAGGGATGGGAGGAGGAGAGGAAGGGGACGAGGGAGAGGAGGAGGAGGAGGAGGAGGAGGAGGAGGAGGAGGAGGGAGATGGAGAGGGAAATGGGGTTGAGGAGGAAAGTGGCAGCCAGGGTGGTGCTACAGCAACACCAGCTGGAAACGGGTCCAGCTACACACGCCCGATGCGCAGCTGCAAAGAGCTTGAGGAGTTCATGGAGCAGGCAGCAGCACGACAGCCCGCTGCTACGACAGCAACCGGCACGACTCGGACTGCAGCCGGTGCCCATGCAGCTGCTGTAGAGAGGGCAGACCAGGCTGATAATGCAAATATAGCAGCTGTCTCCTCTATGACAAAAACCCAAGGATGTGGGCCTGCTGATGGTGCAAGCCCCAGTAACACCAGGCCAACGAGGAAGGCAGCTGCTGCAGGTGCTGGCGGTGCTGGCGGTGCAAGTGGTACTAGCGGTGTTGGTGGTGCTGGAGGGAAGCAAAAGAAGCGCAAGGGACCTGCTGCATGACTGTTGTGATGTGTTCTGCAGGTTGCATGCATCTCCTAAATGCCATGTGAAACAATTGCTATGACATTTGCTTTGCTTTGAAATTTGGATGTTCACATGTTCCATGCTCCAGTTCTCAGTCCTATGAATGTTTGCTTTTTAGAAGCTATGGCCATGGAGCCATCATGTGTGCAACTGCAAAAAGAAGAGTGACATGACATGACATGATAGCAAGAGAGAACAAATGCTGCAACATTATTTTCGAGGAATTTGGAATGATGTTGCACTAAAGTGCTCACAATTGTTCAACATGGGTGACTGAAATCTTGCTCAAGTGCATGATGTATGCACTGTGGAGCTCCAGCCACATGGTAATGTAGACATGTGGCCATAGTGCAGTACAATTACACATGAAAATTTTAAAGAATGTGTGAAACTATCACAGAGAAAATGTGTTTTCACAACCTGAGTTGTGCCATTTCCAATATGTATGGCCCCCTGGTCATGGGACAACCCATCAATGTACTATCAACATCGATGTGCCAAAGCATGGATACATCGATACATTGATGTGAACATCGATGTATCGATGTTCGAGGTACCCCTAACAACACTGACCGTCACTACCGAGAATTGGAGCTTCTTACAGTTTTGTAAGCAATGAAATGGTTCAAAAGCTTGATTTGTAGACCAAGCTACGGGTGTTTGAGAGAAAAATAATCAACAATGACTAGAGATCTTTTGACTTCATCAGCCCCTCCAACTTCAAATAAAAGATGTCCACAATGTAATGATGTAGAGGAACTGTCCAAAGAAATGACCAAAGCATCATCCTTGGACGAGATTTTCTCAACTAGCACAATTTGCACGTGGACTGGAGAAACGGATTGTTTTCTAACAACATTAATGATGAAGACAAGATATGCCCGTGGTCGAGCGACCCACAATGTAGCGGCTAGCACGGGAAGTAGTAGAGGTGGAAGCAATAGAGGAAGTTTTGATAGGTACAAAATACCAACCGGTATGTTTAGATGTGGCCAAGGGATATCTACCCTGTGTTACTTAAGCGTGGCTAGTCCACATAGATGTAGAGGAAGCGAAAGAAGTAGTAGCCAAGGCGACTTCATCAGTCTTGACACCTAAGAGGTTTGGAGCCTTGTGGGAGGATTTTTTGACACCTCATCATGGTATTTGAAGGTGTTCTTCCCGATGAACTACCCCAAGAGATACCTCCCGCGACAAAACGTTGATCACCAGATAGACCTCAAGTCAGACAACGGGCTGATCGTAAAAGGGACTTATGGAATGAGCAACTCTAAGCTGACAAAAATCAAGAAGCCGCTGGAGGATATGCTCGGTCAGGAGTTCATCAGAGCCTCCATGTCATCTTATGTGGCAGCTGCAATTTTTGAGAAAAAGAAGACTAAAGAGATGCATATATGTGTGGACTACCGAGCTTTGAATGATGGTTTCATCAAGAAATACTATCCTCTCCCGTGAGCATACAAACATTTTGACGAGCTTCACAGGGCTCAAACACTTTCCTAAATCAACCTATGCAATGACTTTCACTAGATCTGCATGTTAGATAAGGATGTAAATGAGATAACATTGTGTACCATGTATGGGCACTTTGAGTGTAGATTCATGAATTTTCCACTCACAAACATCCCTCCAATGTTCACGGCAGTGATGAGCAACATCTTTCACTCATACCTTCACGGCTTTACTGTCCTATATCTTGAGAACATGTAGGCGTATTGCTACACCACGTAAGAGTACAACAAACATGTGTGAAAGGCTCTTGAGATTTTATAATGAGATGAATTCTATGACAAACTCTTGAAATGTGACTTTGGTCATTGTTTAATCAAGTTTTTGGGCCAAATCATTGGTGGTGGATGAACTACCATTGTCCTCCAAATGGTGGAGGCAGACGACGATTTGTTGACACCGACCAATGATCGGGATGTCCAAAAGAGTTTGGGCTGCTATAACTACTACCATCCAATTTTCAAGGAATTTGCCCTGGTGTCAGTGCCAATCTTCGATCTTAGTTGTTAAACCACCTCATGGATTTGAGGGGATGTCGAACAAGAAATGCTCAACTCTTTGAGAAATGCTCTGACTTTGGCGTGAGCCTTACAATTGGCAGATCCCATGGTGGACAACATCATTGCTACCGATGCATCTGATTGGGCAATCGGAGTTTTTCTCCTCCAAGGCAATAGCGGTGGAGAGCAATTGATCGTGCACATGACACAAAAGCTACTTGGGCCAGAACAAAAGTATGCAATTGACCATAAAGATATACTTGGATTCATGAACGCATTCAAAACATGATGGTGTTAGTTGGAATGCCGGTGGTGCAGCGTCCACACTAGCCATAAAATGAAACGTGTAGCTCATTAGACTGTTCGCGAAGGGCTATGCGGATTTTGGCTGGTACGACAAAACCAAGTTCTCGTTTGACAACTGCTTTTAACGATGGCGATTAACTTGTCAAGAAATTGTGGCACTGAACGAAGAACTTCAGTACATGCTATTACAGGAATGACAAAACATCGGTCCAAGTGAACACTTCAATGAGACGAAATGCTTTAGAAGTTTGCAAAGTACTATTGGTGGGACAAGATACAAACTGGCATGACCTCCTTGTACAAATCATGCAAGACCTGTCAGCAACAAAAATCTCATCGCATTTTGTCATCATGACTATGCCAACCACTCCATGTTCCAACAAAGTCATGGATTAACATCAGTATGGAATTCTTGATTGAATTTTCCTCCACTCACAAGGACTATGACGTCATCTTTGTGGTAGTGGAAAGTTTTAGAATATATCACAATTCATCCCGAAGACAACCACCTTCACTGAAAAAGGGACATCAGGAATATTTTTAAACCAGATGCTATGGGGGCATGGCGTGCCACGTGCCATCGTCAACAATATGGATATAACATACATGGGCATTTTTGGCACAAATGGATGACTCATTATAGATGTCAAATCCAACTGTGAATGGTATCCTATCCTTAAACTGACGGGCAAACACTACAGACCAATCATACATTTGATCAGATTCTTTGCACATTATGGGAGCCGAATGACACCAATTGGATAGCCAAAATCCCACCGCCAAGCACGTATATAACTCCGCCACTTCCACCACAAGTGTTGAGAATTTGTTTGACGTTTGTGACAAAATTCTTGCCACACCGCTTAGATTTGAGAGCCTGAGCATAATTCTTGTGGTCGACACCCGTTGACGGGTTTTCTCCAGTGCTTGGGAGAAAACGTGATAAACCCTCACAAAGATAGAGGTAGGTATGAAGAAAACTATAGACAGGCATAAAAGTGATAACGTGTTGAGCGTTGATGATCGTGTCCTACTAAGCTAGGTGAACATCAAACTCAACTCAATAGGAATTTGCAAAGCTCAAACCTTCGTGGTTGGGACCGTTTGAGATCAAGTTAATGCAAACCCTTACTTTTGCTTGCCTTTCACCTGACTGAAAGTATGACAATCAACCTGGTCTTCCACATGAGCAAGCTTTGGCACTACCGTAACCCCAACAAGAGCTTCCTCGAGAGAGACGTTGCACCTCTCCCTCCTACTTAAGTGGATAGGGATAAGAGTAAGTGATTGAAGACACCCTCGGACATCGATGCTGTGACAAAAAGTTAAAGTATCTATTCAATTGGCACTGCTACGACACCGCGCACAATACCCAGGAGCCTTACGAAAACCTCTACGATGTCAATCATTTGATTAACGACTATTACTGTGGTCACCGGACTGCATCTCCTTGCGTGCCGGGAAGTCATAGCTACAACAAGAGGAAGTGTTGCAGTTATGACGTTCATGAGCCCTTAGATAGTACAAGTGGACATTTTAGTCCTTAAATGTTTAGCCCACCACAAGTTGAAATCATGATTTTGACACCGATCTATTGGGGGCACTTTGACCGACTGCCCCAACCTTCAGCGTTCCCTTATATAAGGTGTGACAACCTTCCTCGACCTTTGGTGTTCCATTTTGAAAGATTCAAATACTTAGGATCACTTTTTAGAATGGTCAACGGAAGATCTGGAACCGTATCGATGTATAAATACTGTTTAGTGGACTTCTCTACAGCGCTAGACTTTTGTGAATCCATGCCTCCATATTCTCAAAGCCACTCCAGTTCTCGGCAGAGATTCTCAAAGCAGCCACTCATGGCGTGACCTCGCACGCGTTGCTCCAGCCGAGCATTGAGGACCAAACATATTCCTCATTTTGATTCTCGTCACTACATGTATGTGCTCGACTTGTTTAACAAATTTCATCAAAGTACAATTAGCACTTAATACAAGTTATCCATTCGACTGCAAATCGTCAAATTGTCTTAATGCTCTGCACCTCATCCCTTGGAACCATCTACGTTTTGTGCGGCATAAGAATAACACGCAACCACCAAATGGAAATTTTGGGGCTACTTAGAAATGACTCTGAGAATGGGAGCTACTTTGAAATCATGTGAAAACATTTTCCACTTTAGTACTTTCTGGGAGGCACATCCTTTACACGCATAATGCCTGTTCTAGACTTTTTGGACATTGGAATGGCAGGAACAATGGGTACAAGAGGCCTATCATAGACCTTGCAACAGAGTTTGTCACAGAACCTCTCGTAACCAACTTGCCTTCAAATCAGAGAAACGGGACCCAAACTCACGCCTCTTCCATCTGCAAGAGAGTACAATAATGTGCAGCAACATGCGTGAACTGTGATGACCGGATTTGAACCCGACCACCTAAGCTCACTTTGGTCAGCCAAAGGTCATCGCAAAGCCCGAAGCTTTGTTCGTGCATGCTTTTGGTGTGCTGAAAAGCCATAATTATACATCAAATGGTGATTTGTAGATTGCTTTCATCCATCCACACCATTCAAGAAAATGAATATTCAGTACCTGTTTTACTTTCCTTCCGTAGAAGTCTACAGTAGACCGTTCTTCTATGAGAAAGCAGCATTATGACAGCTCTAGCCTGCCGTAAGAGGAGGCTCGAATTCATCCACCGATGGAAAAGTAAGCCGCTTTCACTGCCACAGACATGCCGTTCGCATTAAATCTGCGGCGACGTGCCACATCAGCTCGTAAGCCTCTCGCAACGCTAGGTCAGCTCGCCACATGGGCTTTGCCGCCCGTGCTTCATTTGCTGTGGTGGAGTCTGGCGAGTCTGGACCAAGCACATAATGCTTTTGCTTAGTTGTGATGGAACGTCAACTTCAAGAATTTCTTCGGCTAAAGTGGGTGTAGCGTACGGACCATTTTTACGGTTAAAAATGGTCCTTAAACAATTATCAGTTGCTTCGGGTACTCGAGGCTGAAGTTTCGAGGAGCCAAAGCCTGAAAAAGTATAATAGGCTAAAGTCTCGTTTGACTCTAGCCTGGAAAATGTCCGTGGCCGGATTCTAGGTGAAAGGAGTACCGCGATGGAAAATCCATCGCGTCACTCCTCCTCCACTCCTAGCTTGGCGCTAGGGTCCTGTTCCAGCGTGGCAATGCCACGTGGAACGATTAGGATTAAGATGCATGTTTTGCAAAAATGCCCTATGACGACTACGTCCATTTGTGGCGCGGTTCGTCTCAGCCAAAAGGGCTGAGGCGACCATTCGCTACCTCTCCTTGGACTACACTTTCTGAGGGCCTACGTTTTGTGCTTCAGAATTTAGTCGCGAAACAGCCCACGGCTGTTACATTGGTATCAGAGCCAAAGCTTCCGCGAAAGAAAAAAAAAGTCTGAAGGTTCATCTGGCCGTTCGATTCTCGTCGAAATGATGGCTACCCGTCGATCCCGTGATTACAGCGAGAGAAAGAAGAATGTTTGGTCCCGTCCGACCAAAGGCCGCCCGATCGGTGGAGCGACCGAGCAACCCTCGGGGAACGAGCGAAAGGCTCGCGTCGACGAGCCGAAATCTCAACGTTAAAAAAAAAGAAGAAGAGAAAAGGTTTCCCGAGAGGAAACGCCGCCCGACCGGGGAGCAGCCTGTCGTAGCTCGACGAGCGACGACAGGTCGACTCGGACCGAGTCCCCGTCATGGCGGCGCAAACAGCGCCAAGGGGCATGAGGGGCGATCCCCCTCTACTCCCCCCGTCCTTGGTGCTGACGGCACCGAGGGGAAAGGAAGGGGCGGGGCCCCCCCTCTCCCTCGTTTGTGGCGCCGAAAGCGCCAAGGGAGAGGAAAGGGACGCGTCCCTCTCTCTCCCCCTTGCCCATGGCGCCGGCAGCGCCTTAGGGGGGAGGAGAGGACGAGTCTCCCCCCCCTCCCCTCGCTCATGGCACCGACGGCGCCACGGGGGAGGAGAGGCTTGTTCCTCCCCCTCCCCCCCCTGTCCATGGCGCCGACGGCTCCACAGGAGAGAAGAGGCTTGTTCCTCCCCCTCCCCCTTGTCCATGGGCCGACGGCGCCTTAGGGGTAGAGGAGAGGGCGAGTTGCTCGCTCCCCCCTACCCCCCCTCGTTCATGGCGACAACGGCGCCAGGAGAAGGGTGAGGAGAGTCCCCCCCCCCCCCCCCCGTCCCTGTCGACGGCTGCGCCAAGGGGGGGCGGGTGAGGGGAGAGGCTCCCCCCTCCCCCCCTCAACCATCGCGCCAGCTGCGCCAAGGGGGGGCAGATAAGGGAAGAGTGTCCCCCCCCCCCCCGCTCGTCCATGGCGCCGGCTGCGCCAGGGGGCATTGAGGGGAGCGTCTCCTCCCCTCCGCCCCCTCCCTTCGTCCATGGGGAAGGCGAGGAGGAGTCCCTCCCTCGCCTCCCCCCTCTTCCCGGGTCGACTGTCCAAGGGGGAGGAGAGGAGACGATCTCTCCCCTCCTCCCCCCTCCTCCTCATGAGGGCTAACAGCCCAAGGGGGAGGCGGACTTCCACGTCCCCCCCTTCGCCTGGGCTAACGACCCAAGAAGGAAGGAGGGAAGGAAGTTTCCTCCCTCCTTCCCTCTATGGTGGCGGCATGGCGCCGAAGAGGCTGTGTGCAGACTCTTAGTAACAACTAACAACATGTAAACGTGTGAAAGGAGCACAGTTGGTCCACGCTTGCCTGCGAGGTTGGAAGTCTTCGGCTCGAACTTTGTCACCACCACCGTTCCCTTTTCCCCCAAAATACCCCTTGTTTCTTGAACTTGGCTGGTTCTACACTAACAGGAGGGCAAGTCCTTCGTTGGGTATCCATTTTGGATGCCGTAAAAACCAGTTTGAAGCTCAGAATGAGCTCTAAAATTTTAACATCTCTAAGTGCCACTAGCACTAGAGGCGAGGACGACTTCCTCGGTTGGACCCGAGGTTTGGCCTTGTTGGTCACGAGTTCATCGCTATAAAAAACGGCATAGAGCTCGTTCTTAACTTCTAAATGCATTGAGAAGTTCTCAATCATTTTTATTCAATATTTTCCTGTTCATGGAAAAAGGGGGAAGACCGACAGTTTTCCCAACATACCCCCGGATGACTCTTGGAAGATTCCAAGTATCAAACGGGAAAAAAAATGAGGCACTAGACATACCAAAATTTTGTTTTTCTTCATGAATTCTCAAGTTGAGAAATTCTATTTTAACATTCTACAAAAACGTTTGAAACGGTGAAAACATTTGTGGTCGAACCCGAGTGTGTGGTCAAGTTGACCATGGGTTTTGATGCAAAAATCTAAAAGCTCTAGTTGAGCTCTTCTGAAGATCAGCGGTTCTTATTTTCTTTTTCTTTTCCTTTCCAAAGCACAAAAAAGAGGAAAACCGACAGTTTTCCATGTCATGGACGGAACTCACTTGGAAAAGTTTCAATGCGAAAAATTTAGCACCGACAGTGCCTAAAATTTTCTGAATTAACCTCAAAGTTTGGGGTACCACGTGATAAAACCCGGAAGGGTGATTGTTGGGAGCCACGACATGGCTCAAAGCGGGTCGACATGTGCTAAACAATTTTGTTTGTGCAAAAGAGCAACTACGGCACCAAGAAAAAAGGGGCACCGATTGCACCAAGAACGTTAAGTCCAGATAAGTCATCTGTGAATGGATTTTGACAAAACAAGAACGTGAGTGCCGATCGCACTCAAAACACAAACGTGATGGTGGAAATCCACGCGTGATGGTCGATTGACAAGTACCGGTTGCACTTGGAATATGACCAACATGGAAAAGGCAATTGTAGCATTCACGCAAGTGCCGAACGCACAATTCCCATGAGCGTTGAATGTACGATCGACGAGTGCGGCGGTAAAACTGCGTGCCGATGCACCGTTGTCATAAACACCGATTGCACGAGTCTCGAATGTACCGTTGTCATAAACGCCAATTGCACAATTGACAAGAGCTGCGGGTTGCACTTTTGTCATGGGTGCCGAATGCACCACTAATGCGAGTGCCGAACGCACTATGGCCATGAGATGTGATTGGACTATTCATGCTAGTGTTGATGGTACAACACGTGTTATAATATGCCGATTGCAGCAATAACATGGGTGCCGATCGCACCTTGTTGTTTAAAGTAGCAAGAACTAGCCAACTCATTGCCTCGTGAGACTAGCTTGTGATAGGCCACCAGACACAAGCATACGATCTATGCGCGGGGTGGTTCTATGGACACGTACGTCAAGCACGTTGTTTGAAGCGTAAAAAATGCGTCATTTGACGTTTGTAAGGCATCTCGACGAGGTCGAGGATGGTCAAACTGTCGAATTCTTCAAATAGAGAACCGACAGGCATGACTAGAAATGATCACAGACGGTTGTGGTGATCAGATGTATGCCCAACGGCGTACAAAAAACACAACGATCTCGGTCGTCACTGACAGTGACGACCATTTGAAGCTAAAAACTCTGCCCTGCCGATAGCAGTGTGGAAAGGTACTTTCGAAAGAAGTACAAACCGGATGCTTACGAATAAATCATAGTGTGACAAGGACGATGTCCTCAAATTTGGACCATGCTAAAGGTGGGCAAACTCCTCCGTATCCATCGATGGAACGTGCTACAAAAGCCCAATTGGTTGAGCAGCAGTTCCAAAACATGCACGACTTGCATGACCACAGGAGGTGCCCAAGACAACCCACTTTTCAATGGATCATGGTATGCGATTCATGCCGTTGTACTTCAACCACGTGAAAATGGGTACACGACATGCGTAAAAAAAAAACGTGCACGACATGCACAAAAACCTTATCCACTATCTGTTGGTGCGTCAATCACGACATCAAGTTATGGATAAGTTGGACGGACGAATGATTACAACAGTTTTGTGATAATTAAACAAGCTGACGATATCAGCTGATGTCTTGATAAAAATGGCGACACCATTTCACCAAACAAGTAGTTTGGTGGGTGCAGGACGTGTGCTACGACAGTCGCATGTCCCATTGCGCTACAATGTTCAAAGGCAAATGTGATCATTTCATGATTAAGCCCGTGTCATGACTATGTCATGAGATGTGAAATGGACCTGGTCTGTTAGCACGTTGACTTCAATCCTCGAGGATTGACATCGTGTTATCTGTACACAGTGTGTACTAGATGCATCACTACCTTTCGGAGGTTGTGTGTACCATTAGTCATGGCCGATATAGACATCGGTCCATGATTGAACGTGTCAAGGATGACATCCTTGTATAAGTTCTCAATGGCGAAACCATTGAAACCCTCTCACTCGGTGAGTGATGGATACAAATCGTGGTATCCGACCGGTACCAACGATAAAAAGGTACATGAGTGTACCAACAACCCTATTCAAAAGACAAGGATACTTGTGAGTGTGGGTTGCAAACGCGTCAAAGGGGGACGAAGACGCTACAGTGCGGTGGTCAAAAACTGGAAGATTCACTCTCTTGCGTACGGCAAAATTGACCGAATGTAGAAACCGAACAAATATGAAGGCGAAACCTTCAGTCTATCATCACTCGGCGAGTGAACATGTCATGGACATTGATAGAAAAAATTACGTGAACAGATGTCGATGACATAAACTCATCCACAGTTTGGTGAAAATCCATTTAAGAGAAAATGAGTGACACACATTTTCCACTAATGGTGCTCTAGAGAACTATGACGATCTCATAGATTTCTACAAACCAACTACAACATAGTGGGATCACGTCAAGGTCTAGGTTTTGCGTTCAAAACTTATGACCGTGGACACGATCTATAAGCCAACAGATTTATGCTAACAATGTGTTAGCACCCACATCTTGGTGGTCCGACCGACCACACGAGTCATAATCAACACGGAGGTAAACTAATGACAAGTGTGTGTCAAAATGTTGATGTGAAGTGACTCTTCAAGATGGGCCTTGAGAAGCGATATTTCTCATTAAATTCTTTTGATATTTTGAGAAACGCCTCAAAGTTGAGAACATCGTGACACGGTACACTAGTTGTGTACGTCACGCTCTTCAAACATCATGCAGATGGATTCCGCTCATACTAAAGCATGGTGTAGCACTAGCTATCCAATTTGTTGGAACAAAACCAATCTCCGAGAGAGATCATAATGACTACAGTGTAGTCGAACCATGCTTCACTAACCCGAAATGTCATGGTGAAGCGACTCAAGCCCCTTGGTTTTAGGGGTGGTTCAATTGAAGTACATTGCCAAACGCAAGTATAATACAATTTTGGATGTTGCTGCGGTGGTATCCACAATGGTGGATGTTTGCCGGGATGTCTTCGACAAGGGCGATCCCCTCCACGAGTGCCTCGGGCGAGGCATATTGAAAACACTCCATTGAAGGTAGTACTGAATGTACATAATAGAAGACATTGGAGCAACACGGATTGTTGTAACTTGACAAACACAATCCATTGACGGGATCTTGAATGGAACCCTTGCACGCAATTATGTAATTGCAAATAGTTTCAGGAACTAGTTGTTCCAGGATCACCGGATGTGATTCGCAGGTGTTTGATCACAATCACATGGAACTGACAACCGAAAGGTGTTCTTCCAACTTAAACCAAAATGATTATGATCATGTTACACCCGTTTGGTGAATACCGAACGATTAACACTTTGTCCGTGGATGGAATCCATGGTTGTTGAGACTGGTTATCTCAGTTAATCTAGTTCAAAAGCAGTGTGCTTTTGACGAGAACGTGAGCGGCAACCTACGGTACCCATTTTAGACAGAAATGAGGGGATGATGGTTGAGACCAAGATCATCTAGGTCGGAGCATCGTCGTGTCCAGTGATGGACTTTGACGGGAAATGCGTATGCCAGACAGCCAATGCCGCCTCCTTCAAAGATGAGTGCAATCTTTGAATGGAAAAACAAGTGTGCTCAGCAACCATGTCTTAGGATCTTGGTGCCTCCCAATCCTAAGATAAAGCTAGCATGCGAGTTGCATGGGTTTAGTGGAGCTTGGTTGAGTTCAGCCAACCAACCCACAGGTGCTGAAAGAGGTCTAGTAGACCTAC
>SZWC01001351.1:134512-151751 GCA_023375785.1 Penium margaritaceum
GACCGAATCTGTCCAAAATTTTCGGGGCGTGGCCAGTCCACAATGGCTTGGACCTTTCATGGATCGACACGGATGTTGTCCTTGCCGATGATGTGTCCAAGGTATTCGAGCTCATCTTGTGCAAACTTGCACTTGCTCACTTTCGCATAGAACTTCTGTTCTCGAAGGATTGCGAGAACTTCGCGCAGATGTTCTATGTGCTCTTCCATTGATTTGGAGAAAACAAGGATGTCATCCAGGTAAACCAAGACAAACTGTCTAAGTTGCTTGGCAAACGTTTGGTTCATTTCTCCTTGGAAGGTTGTCGGGGCATGTGTAATCCCCAAGCATAACACTCAGAACTGATAGTGTCCCATGTGCGTTCGAAATACGGTATTGGGCACATCATCTTCTGTGATGCGGATTTGATGGCACCCTTGAGACAAATCCAAGGACGAAAATACTTTTGCGCCTTGGAGTTGGTCAAAAAGGTCCTCAATCCGCGGTAAGGGGAATCGCTTTTTCACCGTTAGCTTGTTCAACGCCCGATAATCCACGCACATGCGTAAACCACCGTCCTCTTTTTCCACGATATGGATCGGCACACCGTATGGCAAGCTACTGGGCTCGATCCACCCTTTTGCAAGGTACTCTTTGATTTGGCGTTCGGCCTCTCGCCTTTCTGCTGGACTAAGGCGATACATGGGTATGAACGGAGGAGTCACCTCCGGCTGCAGCGGAATCGTGTGGCCCATGTGTCTTTCTGGTGGAAGCCCAGCCGGTGGGTCTTGGAATAAATCCGAGAACTCCACCAATAGAGATTTGATCTCTTGTGGCGTGTCTTCCTTCACGTCATCCTCCAATTTCTGCAGCTGAGCCAAGAAGCATCGACAACCTTGTCGAATACGTCTCTTGACCTGCATCGCAGACAAGCTGGCATGGACATTGAGTCGGGTAGGTGATAATTCCGTACTCGGAATCAACGTAAAGCAGCGTTGTCCTTTTCGGAGGATCAAATGCTTTGATTCAAACCACATTAGAGCTTCGTTCTCACGGAGCCAGGGATCGCCTAACACCACGTCAAACGGGTCAAGAAGGTTGAGTACCTTCAACGTGACACTCTGTGTATATCCTTGAATGCAAATTTTTGCTTTACAAGTACCAATCACGGGTACCGTAAGGTTGTCACCGACAACAAGTGCACAATTCGATGGCTCGTACTTCAGACCAACCTGTCGGATAAAGCCAAGGCTAACAAAAGGGTCGTCTCCTCCAGTGTCAATAAGTACGTTCATGGGAGCACCAGCTAGGTGTCCTCTGAACTGCATCGTCATGTTGCGTCCACTCTTTTGAGTGAACAGACTCGACGACGGCAAACCGAGTTTGTGATAAATACGGAATTTGTACGATGGCCGTCGCAACTCTCATGATTCACCCACTCGAGTCCACATCTTGTGGGCACGTGCGAATTCGGGTAGCACCTTCCAGTCTTTGAATTTGATTGGGTCGAAATCGTCGAATAAAGGTACTGCAAAAGTGATTGAACTCATTGCTTTGAGTGTGTTTGCTTCAATCATTGTGTCACACAACTCTTGTACGGTGGTCGGTGTTGCCACCACTAAGCATGTACAATCATGCATCTCGTCCGAAGATGCAAGGTTTAGTGGGCAATGTCGGTCAGCAAGTGTAGATTGCGGTTCAACAAGAGGATAGAAGATAACAGAGAAATTTGAACTCGTCAAAAACTCAAATTGTTTAACATCCTCATCTGAAAACATGAACCCACACTCGTGATCAAGTTTTACCCCTGAGTGGTCCCCATTGACGTCACTCAAGGGTGCGAAAAACCCGCCCCACGGCCCTGTCCGTTACCATGGCCGGGCCCATTACCGCGACTGCGACCTTGTCCACGGCCCTGTCCGCGACCTCCTGCTGCACCATCCCCATGAGGTGCTACTGCTGTAGCTAACGCCGCGGCCTCTTGTCCACCCTCAGCAGCCTGAGGGCACTAAGTCCTAAACTGGCCCGGCTGCATTCAGTTGTGGCACATCCCTTCGCGGAAGGATGTGTTGCGACGCTCACACGCCGCCTGCAGCTCGTCATTCTCGCGGTTGCGCTTGTTGTTGGGGCCCTTGTATCCACCAGCCCTCTTAGCTGGAGGGTTTGCAGGTTGCTTGCCCTTGGCCCCGCCTCATTGTCCAGCTGACCCACCAGCCCTTGCAATGTCCATGCGCATGTCGCGGCCTTGTTGTGCACGCGCGTTTGGCAGTGCATCAGAGTAGTGCTTCGGGTTCACCGAATACACTTCGCTCATGTAGTCACGCAACGCCCTCGAGCTCGTCCAAGCTTGGCCAGTGGCTGTCGTGGTGGTCTTGTCCTTTAGCTTCTGGCTTGCGAGACCATCACGCAAGTACTCCAGCAGCATGCACTCCGGGTACTTGAAGGTCTGAGTCCCATCGCCCTCGGTGAAGTTGTCGGCTTCCTCCACGAGTGCGGTGAACTCGCTCAAGTAGGATTCGAGCGAGTTGCCCAGCTGATTGAAGTCCTTGATCTTGTGGAAGGTGCATTGCGCCTCCTCACATTGGATGCACTTCTTGTGCATGATCACGCAGAAGGCCTCCAACGGCATGGGCTGTCACTCAAAGTGCTGCTGCTGCGAAGTCCACTCCTTGACCACATACTTGAAGAGTTTGTCTTCAAGCCGAGTCGTGGCAAGGTCGTCCCAGTGGCTGAGTGGAGCCTTGTGGACCCGTAGAACGTGCTCCATGCGGTTTAGCCATTTGGTCAGCTTCACGCCCTTCCGGAAGATCTCCACACTGTGGCGGAAGGACGTGTTCATGACTGACCCCAAAGTCGTCGAGGTAGGCATGTCATCGCTGCCGCCGACAATGGCATCCACAGCTGCGGCACGCTGCGCTTGCTACTGCATTCGCATCTGGGTCACGCTCTGCAACGCCTTGTTGTGGTAGTGGCATCGGCGGCTTGCCTCATGGGCGGCCAAGCGTTGCACCTGGCGATCCCGGTCAAGGTTTGTGATGCTCTACCCGACGTGGGCCGGCAGGTTGGCGAACGCGAACTTGAGCTCTGATGTCGTCAGAGCATTGACCATAGCCTCTAGGGCCTTGCGTTGTCCGTGCACCCTTACCCACTGCAAGAGGGTACGGTTCGCGTACACGCCTCCAAGGAGTCCCACCTTTCGGAGGAGACTGTCGTCGGCAACGACGCTCGAGTGGGCGCTGCCTCGCCCCATTGCGGCCGCATCGTAGGAAGGAGGGTCCGCCCCCATTCCTCCAAGTGGTGCTGTATCTCCACCATTGGTGGTGATCTTGAGTCGGCCTACGGCCTCAGCAGCAAACTCCGCGAGCCTGCGACTGTCATCGCAAATGGCCTTCGCGGGGACGTCGTTCGGCTCGTTCTTGCGGGAACTTCCCGTGTGGCTGCTTTCAGCGCCCTTGCTGCTCTCGGCAGTCTCGCTGTCGTCGGCAGCTTCAGGCGATGCGGCGGGCGTCTTTCCCTTCTCGAGCAATCGGCTCGAGTTTGTCGCACGACGATGGCGATGGTCGCAATCCTCGTCGCCTTCACCATTCTCGGCGTCGTGCTCTTCGTCGGGGTCTCCCACCGGGAGATCCTCCTCCATCGCGTCGTCCGTCACGTGGGGGTCACCCACGTGCGCGTCGACGTGCTCGTCGAGCAACTTTTTGGCCTCCGCACGCTTCTTGGTATTGCCGAGTTTGGCGTTGATTGCCTTCGGTGATACGGTTGCCCTTGGCGGTACGGTTGCCTTTGGGTTTGCAACCGTGCTCGTGGCGGCGGCTACCAAATTTTGGAGTCCGCCGAGAGCTTGTGGCGAGGCCGTCACCACCTTGTCCTTGTTGGTCTTGGATGTTCCGGCACTTGCCATCTCGACGCCCGTGCAACTAGCACGTGAAGACCGTTGTGAGAATCACCCCACAAAGTTGAGGAATCGCCTCCCACAAACCCCTTCCACTCACGATCGGTGAGACAATTACGAATTGATTTTCTATGTTCCTAGGCCGCCATGTCGGCTCAAGGTCGTGGGTTTTGAAACTAGTCTTCCTAAGCCATGACTCACGAGGATTGGTGAGGACTGCTACCTAGGCAAACAGAAAATTATAAGACAAGGAAATGACAAGGGATGTGAGTGTCACTCACAAAACAAGAGCAAAAAGTGCAAAGAGGAATTCTAAAAGTTCCTAACAAGTCGTTCACTCTTTCTTCTACCTCTTGTCTTCCTCTTGTCTTCTTGTCTTCCTTGGTCTCCTCTTCACGCTCCTTGACGCCTCTCGTATTCTTGGGCGGCGTCTTCCCTTGAGCCAACGGCATTGGTGAGCCGCCAAAAATCTTCAAATCTTCAAGGAAGGTGTCACCCTCCTTTTTAGGGTACCCTCAGGCCGTGAGAGTCCCTAAGCTTGGGAGGGGCGCTGCCCCAGTTTTTGGATGAGGGAGTTTTGAAGGAGCCTTGAAAATGGGGAGGATTTTGTGGTTTTTTAGGGTGGGAACTCTCCACCGCGCCCTACAAAAATCTTTCTAGCCCTTTGGAAGTGAGAAGAGGCTGGAAGGAAGAATCTCCACCAAGTTTTAGCTCTTTCCAAGCTCTCTAACGTACTTTACGGTGTTTCAATACGTGAAGTGTAGATGGCGTAGTCCCATCTGGCGTTTCTGTTGCTGCTTGCAGCTGTTGGCGGCGTTTTATCTATTTCGTAGCCACCGTTTACGTCGAACTCTTGGTCACGAGGGTCGTCTGGCTCTGAGAACCACTGTAACAGGCTGAGTCTCCAGCTCCTGTTCTGAAGTCGTTGTCGGAGTTCGGAGAATGGCGTTCTCAGTCTGCGTCAGGGGTTTACCCCCTTTGCAGGACTGAGTTGCAATCGTCATAAACGACCTAGAGCAGGGAGACACAAATGTTTCGAGTCTCCGGAGGCCCATTTCCATTTTTAACCAAACCCCTAGTTTTGGGACCCAAACCGGGGGTTTTTACCTTGAACTCGTGTGTTTGCACGAGTCATTTCGTTTATTTTATGTCGAAGTTCGTCGTGAACGAACTTCGATTTACGCTTTACTGTTCTGGCGCGAAATCGTCGCGTGCGAGGCACGCTGGCGATTTCGCACCAGCTGTCTTGACCTCGCCCTCGCTCCCCCTATCCCTCGTCCTTGCTTGCTTGTTTTGCAAGGAGGATGAGGGGGGGCGAGGGCACGAGGCCACGAGGCCTCGCCCTCGTGGCCCTCGTGGCCTCTCAGCCGCCGATCGGGCTGAGGTCGCGATCGGCGGCTGGCGGCTGGCCTGACGGTGGCCGGCCAGTCGCTTGGCCGGCCACCGGCCGTCCAGCCGGCCGACAGCGAGCTGGCCGGCGGCCAGCGAAGTTCTGGCCGCCGGCTAGCCCTCGCTAACGCGAGCGGTGGTGTGCAACCACCCCTCGCTTCAGCGAGGAGGGAGGACCGAACCGGCCCTCCCGCTACATGCATGGTCTTTATGTTGATTTTTTTGGTTTGTGTAGCTTCCACCCGTCACAACTGACGCTGATGCATTATCCATATACCCACGTTGGTGGTACATGGTAGAGGAGGGCATGACGACACGACGGGCCTCCGGATTGTACCGAGAATTCTCAATACCTACGAGAGCGCTAGCAAGACGCGGTCGATGCGTTCCGGCAGCCATGTGGGCTTGTCGGGAGCTAGGAGAGTTTTCTCGGTGGGTTGAGACCCGCGCACCCGGTGGACTGTACCGGTGCGATGAGGAGACCCATTGGCTGTGTTTGTGCTTCCGATGTTCGGAAAGCCGTGTGTGATGTCTCGACGTTGATTCCGAGATTTTCTGACACTACTCTTTTTTTCTCGATGGTCGAGACCGGGCTCTCGGAAAACTGTTCCGGTGCCTCGAGGAGACCACTGTAATTGTTTTAGTGGTGTACGCAGTGTGTTCTCCCCGGTGACTCGTTTGGGTTTAGCGGGGGTGACTGGGCCCGGTGCGGCTAGCTGCCGGTGCCCCTACTTAAGTCCTCTAGGGGCCCACTCTTTCCTTGTTCTTTTATGTTCACCGTTCCAGACTCAGCCAAATTCTTGCCGTCTTGCATCGCACTCACACACAGAGCTCATGTTCATTTTTGCATGGGCCTGCATGCCCTAATTCATTTCCAATTTGGTATCAGAGCACAGGGGGGCGTGTGAGCAACAGAAGCAGCAGAAGGAGCAGCAGTAGACGGAACGCAAAGAGAACGCGCCACGTGGTGCCACGCAGGCAACAGCATGTAGGAGCGGCCATTTTTTTAAGCAAGGAAGCGGCAGCCGTGAAGTACCCTCAGGTGCAGCAACCACTCCTACATTGGTGGCAGAAGTAGCACATGCACCACCATTGGGGACTACACCGGCCGGCGTGTGGCAGAGTTCCGAGAGGGATACGTGCCCCGTGAGTAGTAGTAGCGGCAGTAGCAACAACACGCATTGGCAACAGCTGCGTGCACGAGCAGTAGGTGCGTGCACGAGCAGTAGTGACGCAGCAGCACGCGTTGGCAGGAGCAGCGTGCACGAGCAGCAGCGACGCAACAGCAAGCAGAAGTAGCAACATGCAGCAGCAAGCAGTGATGCAGGAGAAGCTACGGCACGCAGTAGTAGTAGAAGCAGTAGCAGTAGCAGCAAGAGTAACAGCAGTAGCAATGTCCAACAACGTGCAGAACGAAAGAAAAAAAAGAGAGAGGAAAAGGGCAGCAACAGCAGCTGCGGCACGTAGCAGCAATAGAGGCGTGCAGCAGCAGTAGCAATCGCACAGTCCAGCAGTTGCAGCTGCTGCTGCAACAGCCTTGCCGCTTCCGTGCTGCTGCACGGAAGCAGCACGTCCGGTGCTGCCAGCCAAGGCCGGCAGCAACTGCCGGCCGCGTGGGTGCGATCGCACCCACGCGAACGTGGGTGCGATCGCATCCACAAATTCGTAGGTCCGATCGCACCTTCGCTAGAGGTGAGCAGGCCAGAGAGACGAAGGAAAGGCAATGTACCAGTGGCACCTCGCTTGAGAGGGAGGACGAGAGATTCCCCAGAAAGAGTGAACGGTGAGAGAAAAAAAAACAACCTTTACCTGGAAAGAAAAAAAAAAGAAAAAGCAAGAAAGAGAAAAAAAAGGAACTCCACTTGTGCATAAAAAGGTGAACTTCAAGGGAAAATCCCTCGGAGTGAAATATCCGACGCAAACAAAAAAAGGGGTAAACCAAAAAAAGGTCCCACCCGGATTTGGATAAATTGAGAAAGATCCTCGGATTGGGGTTTCTCGACGGGATTCAAGGGCCATACAATAACTTGACATCACACCGTCACCTGTAGTCATAGCAACCACTACAGCAACAGTTGTATCCGTACCAAAAGCGGCTGTGGCAGTCGAATGGCGATGACTACTTAAGTACAGAGCGGTTGTTGTAGCACTATCTATTTCGCATTCCCAGCCGACATCTAATTGTGTTGTCGGCGGCGATCTCCATTTCGAGACACATCGTGGACCGGCGTCTCCGTGGGGCTCATGGATTGGTGCGCGCAGTTCACTCCGGAGGATCGACGGCGGATTCGAGTTTTTCCATCTCCAAGGGCTGGGTTGTCTACCGCTTGGAGCAGCAGCCACACCTGCAGCCGCCACCTCTTTTGGTCTTGGAGCAGTCTTTGCTCTATTAGTGGCAGCAGCATTAGTAGCCGCAGCTGGTTAGACTCCATTCTCTGGGCTTGCTGTGGTAGTGTAGCACGTCTTGTCTAGTCATGTTTGCTGACTTTGATACTGTGACCTTTAGAAGTGATAGTACCTACTAGTCTCATCCTCTCCCGCGGCTTAGTTCTTGCCATCGGGAGTAGGTGCCATCGGCACCTATCTATCGTCCAGCGCACGAGATGAATGCACAGACATTTGAGCAGGCGCCCTATGCGTTTGTCTGCTGTTACTCTGGTGATGGACGTCATGGTTGGCGTCGCTGCTGGATGCGCCCTCGCGACTGGCATCCACCTTGGCTTTAGCCTCTTCCGAGTGTGCGTTCTCCACAGCATATGGATCTGTCGGCGTTGGTAGATCCCTTAGCTGGACCTCTGGCAAGAATATTCGTCAAGATCCACTGGCTATGGCAGATGGTGCAACAGCTTTGTGACTTCCTTGTCACCGAGCATGCTATTGCCACTAGTTCGTTGACGGCCTCTTCGATCACATCTCCTCCATCCTCTCCTCTTTCCTCATCCGATTGTGTACCTTCAGCTCCACCTGCCAGCCAGTCCCAGGATGCCACCATCCTTTCAATCCTCCACTCTGTTGCGACCACAAAGCCACCTCGCGATAACGTGTCTTCATGCAGACGTTCCAGTCGAGTGACCCCGCAATATCGACGTCAGCACTCCCCACGCCATGGTCACGTTGTTTTGATACATCCTCTACCTCCTTGGCTTCCGTTGCTGTCCCTGTCGAGGGGGAGTGTGGTCACCGCGCATTTCCTGTTGTGACCATAGTGACAAGATCCGTACTAACGCCGTGCCGTGGTACTCGAGCTTCAACTCAGGCAGATTCAGATGATATAGTGACTGCACACGATGTGGAGTCCGATCCCGACATGGCGTTCATGGTGGAGACTTGCGTGTCATTGAGCTCGACTTCTATGTCCGGGCTGGATCTAGATCTTCCGTAGTAGCAAGTTACATCAGGAGGAGCGCAGACATGGTGTCCCTGGGCGGTACCACTTGCGGCCCCGACCGGTGGAGGCCCAGTGGCGCCATAGGAGTCCTGTACGGATCGGGATGCATCTACGGGACTTTTGCAAGAGTGTGTGCAGCAGGCTCAAACCAGTCCGGCAGAGGCTGCAAGGCTTGAGACATGTATGTCATTGAGGTCGACCTCTACACTGGGGAAAGAGCCGGACGTTCTGCAGCAGCAAGCTGCATTAGGAGGAGTGCATATGCCGTGTGCCTAGGCGATGCCATTCACGACTCTGATCAGTAGTGGTCCAGCGGTGGCACAGGAGTATCGTGCGGATAGGGATGCCCCATACAGATTTTCGGTGGCGTTGGCGCACGAGGCTCACACTAGCTCGGTAGCGGTCGTAGTACATGAGCAGATTCGGCCAGCTGGTCTTTTGGATGTTGAGGCATTCTTGAGAGCAGCAAATCTGAGAGATGTCAATGGGACATGTCTTGCAGCAGACACAGCAGGCTCCACCATGTCATCTACGCTACCTGAGGACCAGCTTCAGCGTGAGGAGTCGCCTATGTTCCGAGAGTCTACAGGTTCCCGTACACACGACAGAGCAACTACACACATGATGGAATCAGGCGGTGGTCTTCACTCCATTATCGAGCAGGTGGTAGCGACCAGCCTTCCTGGCCACATAGTGCGTGAGCGCCAGCTGCGCTTGTTGGTTGCCTTGACGGGCATTGTTGAGCCAGAGTCCTTCACACCTGTGTCCACTACGGTGGCAGTCGAGGATATTGGAGTAGATCCGTACATGCGGATGGAGTCACCTTGTCAGCAGGAGCTGAATTCTGCCCCCTCGTTTTCACGTGTTGGTGACCCTGCGGATCACATGGACGGTGAGAGTGGCAGTACTTGCACGAACGACATTTTCATATGTTCCACGGACTCTGATGACTCGTCCTTCTCCTTCTCTCTTGGCATGCGACCGCTCACTCCTCGTATGACAGACACAAGTTGTGGTGTGGATGCGACACCTACAGCTGCATCTGATGTTCCATTGTCTCAGCACATTGTGAGTTTGGTTGACCCCCAGGAGGATGCAGCAGCACCGGCTCCATCGTCTTCAGTAGCAGAGATGCAGAGAGAGCTATACTCGCAAGTTTTGCAGTGTGCATGTGCAGCATCCAGTGAGGCAATGTTTATTGTATGTGAGGCAGACATGGGCTACCTCCACATGTCCGAGGTAGATTTTGTTGACCTGCAGGAGCATAGAGTAATGCTGCAGCGGGAGGTGATGGCAGCGCGTGAGCGATTCTCAGAGGAGGGGAGCATCACTACTATCGCCACAAGATTTACGCCACCAGCATGTGGCACACCCACACTCGGGGAGGATCTTGTACCTGCTCCGAGTATGACGTCAGCTGGAGACTCTATCGCAGGAGAGTTGAGCGTGCCTTCAGTTTCTGCCATCATCATTCCTGTTGACTCCGTCATCGCTTTTCCTTCTGTTGCTGCCATCACGCACCTTCATCCACCCGACTGAGCTACTCCATCGTCACCTTCATCCATGAGTGGTGACCCGGTTCGTCACTCCAGCCCTCCTCCTCTTGCCGTACACCCTTGTGCCTCAGGGTGTGCTATCCCGCATTGGAGGCCAGCTCTGCCACTTCATCCATGCACGCATCATGCTCGCCCATTCCACTTCCTCCGGTGTACACAGATGTTTCGCAGTAGAGCGGAGACAGGAGAGACTGTGAGTTCGGACCCTTGTCAGTCATGCGAGGATTGGTACAACCTAGGTGACGTAGCTACTACGTGAGGAGTCGTAGCCAGAGACACCACTTTGTCTTTGAGGGAGGGAGCCGACATGTACATGACAGGGGCAGCTATCTCTCTATGATGGAGAGACCACATGATTCATTGTCCAGGATGTGTTCAGCTACGACATCAGCATCTCCGTCGAGGACATCGCCACAAGGTTCATCTGCCGAGGGGGAGTGTTGTGTGGACATTGACCTGACGCGACGTTATGGGAGATGCATGGCGAGGGGTCCATACTCTCCTATGAGCATACTATAGCCGCACTCTATTGGTCGTGACCCGGACACTTGGTCGGTTGCACCAGTGTCACGAGGAGACCATGGGGTCGTGTGCCTTGGTGTGTGGCCATACTACGTGTGGCATGTGCATGCCAGCTGGTTTGCTCATAGTGGTCGAGACCCGGACACGTGGTGAGGTACACCCGTGTTACAAGGTGACCCTCTATGATCATATGTGTTGATTGATGATGCTATTGTGGTCGGCACAAAGACACCTGTTGGATTGCTCGTAGTGGTCGAGACTTGGGCACTGGTACCGCCAGTGTCACGAGGAGACTTTTTTGTCGTCTGACATGTGTATGATGTGCATTACACTGGTTTGGGTGTGTGTGCATCACTCCTCTCATGGTCAAGACCCAGACATCTGGTAGGATGTGCCAATGTCTAGGAGGCCTTAGATGGGTAGCACATGAGTGTGTGTGTGGTTGACAGGTGCAGATTGTGGTTTGGCATGCGTTGTTATTCCATGCCTTCGTTCATTTGTTCTCGCGTGGACGGCTATGTTTTCCAGGGGGAACGTTGGTTTGTGTGGCTTCCACTCGTCACGACTGACGCTGATGCATTATCCATATACCCACGTTGACGGTACATGGTAGAGGAGGGCATGACGACACGACTGGCCTCCAGACTGTACCAAGACTTCTCCAGCACCTACAGTAGCACCGGCGAGATACGGTCGATGCGTTGCGGCAGCCGTGTGGGCTTGTCAGGAGCTAGGAGAGTTTTCTCGGTGGGATGAGACCCGCGCACCCGGTGGATTGTACCGGTGCGACGAGGAGACCCAGTGGTTTTACTTGTGCTTTCGATGTTCGGAAAGCCGTTTGTGATGTCTGGACGTTGATTTCGAGATTTTCTGGCACTAGTCCTATTTTCTTGGTGGTCGAGACCCGGGCTCTCGAAGAGCTGTTCCGGTGCCTCGAGGAGACCACTGTTATCTTTATAGTGATGTACGCAGTGTGTTCTCTCCCTTGACTCGTTTGGGTTTAGCGGGGGTGACGGGGCCGAGTGTGGCTAGCTGCCGGCGCCCCTACTTAAACCCACTAGGGGCTCATTTGTACTCTCTCGTTCTTTTATATTCAGCGTTCCAGACGTTCCAGCCAAATTCTTGCCGTCTTGCATCGCACTCACACACAGAGCTCATGTTCTTTTTTGCATGGGCCTGCATGCCCTAAAACATTTCCAATTGATTTGCCATTGATGGAGTATGGCAACCCTCAATGCCAAATGGGTGAAGCCAATCTAGTGGTTATGAAGTGTTGAATTGATACCAACTCTCTCCTATAACCTATAGATGACACACCACAAATGTGGGACATTGATGGAGTAAATCGACAACAAAGCTTTGCACAATAACCAATACCAATCAAAGGGTACACATTGACATGTCACATTCCACGAGCATAAACGACCAACAACATGCAAATTTGTATTGAAGGTCTTATTCAATCAAGCCTTTGCTAGAAATTGTGCTTGTTCCTGAAGACTCTCAATCATGACCGGTATTTTTCCTAAAGCAGCATGCTTACATACAAAATGATGCTTGATGTTGATGTGCTTTGTACATGATTTATGTATTCCATCATGCTCAGCAATAGGTTTGGGGCACACTGTCACATCGTCCAAGTGATGATCAAAATGTGCATGTGCAATTACTATTTCCACTAAGGTAAACATAATCCATCACATGTGCCTGCTTCGAGTGCACAACCCTCAGCCTCACTGGAGCTAGCCTACTGATCTTTGATCTTGATTATAAATGGTTTTCTGGATGTTTTCCATGAAAGAATTTTTTTTAGACGAATTGATTAGGTATCACCTCAATGATTACTTTATTGGGCATAAAAAACATTCGCCCATGTCCAGAACTCTATAAGCCCAAAAATCAGCAAAATGTTTAAAAACCCTCTGTTCACACTGGGAGTGCACTATCTCACACCTTATTAACGCACTGTTTGGCCTCTCTGACGTGCAAAAGGGACACGTAAGACCTGTCAGATACCAAGCGGATGGTTTTTTCCGCACATCCGTTACTTTCATATGCCCTTTCAAGAAGGATGAATCCTCGTACGCGTACTGATGTGACGTTGTTTGTCAAATTTAAAGATCAGAAATTTTCCTTGAACGGAAGTCTAAGAACTACCTTAATAACCGAAACATAAAAAACCGTGTTTGGAGTCATGGAACACATAATTAGCAATCTTACAAAGAATTTATTCAAAGATCAATAGGGTTAAAGAGACAACAAGGCAAACGCAATGCACACACGGATTACAAAAAATGTTTAGAATTACTATACCAAAGTATAGGTTGAATGCAAAAACAATAGTGTTTTTTGAGTTTCCATGTTGAGGAATACAAATGGAACATATTACGATGTTATGGTTATGTTTTTGGGTTCAAGCCACTTGTACCCAGTTTTTGGTACTAAATAACTCATCCGCCCATCATCGAGCCAAAAACAACTTAGCTACCCATCGGCCGCCGTTACCGCCACGCCAGTATCAAATAAAAACGGCAAAAAGGCATGCTGAGGCCATATGCCATGCATTGACGACGCATGGCATGCATCGCCCTCCACTAGTATCACAAACCCCTTCGTTGAAGGGTTTGTGATACTAGCATGGGGAGGTTTGTCCATAGTATGAGGGAAGTTCAAGACTCCCTATGCGTTGAAAGGGAACTTGTTGTGCCCTGTTGCCGCGGAGCCTAGCAGGAGCCCGCTTATATCTAAAACCCTAAAATCTCGAAAGTAATTCAGGGTAGGGTTTGATTGAGGTTTGAGCGTTGAAAGAATGTGTTTGCGTGTACAAAAAAGAGTCAAAAACAAAAGAAGGGTGCTTTTGCTCAATCGCGAGTTTGATTTAGGGTTTTGTATGTTTGGCGCAGGCTCTGCCCGCGCCAAACATAAGACCCTAAATTTAAGTGGGGGCTTTTCGTGTAAAAAATAATGAAAAGGGGTGAAATAACTCAGATACCCATGAAACGCAAAGTGTGACTCTCATCCGCCCGTCGTTCGGAAGAAAAGTAACAATCCACCCGTGGTTCGGAAGAAAAGCAATCATCCGCCCACCTTGCATTACAAAAGCAACCATCCATCCAGCCTCTGCAACAAAATCAACCTGCCGCCCACCCCTTTTTTCATGTTGGATCACAGCATGCGTTTTGGACCTGACATGGAAAAAATTGCAATGGTGCATTTGTCTGAGACATAGTGAATGACAAAAATCATCTCATGCATCAATGCTACATGGTATGTGGCGAGAACATGACTTTTTTTAGCGTTTCTGGGTTCCTCAGGTATTTTCTGTTCAACGTTGGCGGATGAGTAATATTTTTTACCTCGTGGGTGACTGGTTGCTTTCTCGCTCGGCGTTGATACCTGCGTTATTTCTGACGGTCCGTTGATACCTGGGTTATTTTTTGTACGACAACAGGCGAATGAGCTATATAGTTCCGAAAACTGGGCATATGGTGACCGAGCCCTAAAAACAAAACAAAGGGGTCATCGCTCCCTCTCAGTTCTCGCGTGAGAGCGATGTCCCCATGCACTTTCTTCTCGCTCGTCCGTCGACGCATGCTGCGAGCGAGCATGATTTTTGACTGGGCTTTCAAGGATTTTTTTGCCAGTACTGGTCGGATAAGCGTCACATTTTGCGTTTTATGGGTACGCAAACAATTTGGCCTTATGATTTCTAGGTCCATATTCCGTCCTGGTTTGTTTTCTTCCTTTGGAATGCACTTACAATGTACGCGTTACATTTGTTTTGAGAAAAGCTACCGTACATCCATAGTTGTTTTATGAAGCTATAACTTCCTTGTTTTTTACAATGTACAAATAATTTCCAACTGCACAGCTTTAACAAAAGTATATCCACTAGTCATTAAAAAAAATGGAATATCCAAAGACAATTGCAACATCTACGTAGAGTCAAATTGTTGACTACATTGACTACATTGTTTGCTTTAAACAATCAAAAGGGGCTTTATTGAGGTGTTTGAGAATCGTTGAAAGAGGTTTTGCATGTAGGTAGCATGGGGGGTGCGTGACGTCGCATGCGTTGAAAGGGAACTTGTAGAAAAAAAAACAAATTGTAAACCCACGAATGTAATTCAAGGTACGTTTGTAGAGTGGTTTGTATGGAGGAATGTTGGCTTTCGTCTCTGGGAACCAAAAAAAAAATCTCAACCGCGATCGAGCAATTAGCCTTGGTTTTTTTTTGTGACACACTTTTTGGCGATGTTGGCTTCAATATTTTTGTGGGCTATGTCCACGCAAACACACACAACCGTAAATCGCTGATTTGGGGTTTACATGTAAAGAGGAGTGGGCTTAATGCTCAATCTTCATTTTTACGACGACGGCGGTGACACATTACCCCTCTTGCTTGGCTTGATCATCGACTCGTCACCTATCAGGCACGACCATCGAGTTAGATATGGCTTTAACTTATTTTTAATGTTTTGGAGACATCTTTCTCAATGTTTACTTAATGGATATTCCAGCGTTTTTTCTTTTCTCGCGTGGATATCTTGGCTCTTTTGCCCGTTCGGTAACTATGGTGAGGTTGTCAGTCTTTTGCCGGCGCTGATTTACCTTTGTCAAAGTATATAGATCAAATGTTTTGATGAAAATCACTCCACATCAACAGTCATTTTTATGTCCATGTCCCGGCTTGTGGAGAGATTGTCCTCAAAGTGGAGCCATTTGCATGCAATTGAGAGGTGGCAAGTAGGATACAAGTAGGACGCTCAACCTTGTATTCCATTACGTATCTGCCAAGTGGGATGGGCCCTTGCAAACTTGTGTCCTGTTTTTCTTAGATTGTTTGCTTGTGTACGTGCATTTCTTGATTTTTGAAGGAGAGAAAAAATGTATCTATCCCTTTTTAAAAAAGACAAAAGGAGACCAGCATAGTGAATCGGTCCTTCTCGTCCATCAGTGCGTTGCGTTCTCAAAATTTGGGTTGCGTTCACAAGTTAAAAATGCCGTACGAACATAAAGCAAGACATTACTTTGTAATCCAAAAACCCAACTTACAACTCTTCCATGAGACCGGTCCCATCGACGCAAAAGATGTCGCCAACACGGTTGCATGTGTCGGTGTCCTGTGTCCAGTCTCTGTCCAAGTAGTCATCAGTCGCGAGAGAGGGTTGTGCACGTTGGCACGATCCCTTAAAAAAATCAAGAGATCATGTACGACAACTAAAAGTACAGTTTCTAGGTGTCACTCATGCGGAAGCTGTGAGAATTAAGCCAAGAAACTCCCGATGGAGGCCACATATGAAGAATTAGTTGTCTCAAGGTACATGAGCAACCTGGTGGCATGAATACAACCTGTAGCATATACCTTCTCCCCTAGACTTTCGGATTCCAGAGGCTTGAGTTTGGCATCATGGATTTTGAGGGTACTCCTAAGAGAAGAGTCAGGATTCTTTCTTCCATGCATCGATTGTACGCAGCCTAGAGAGTGTGCAACATGTGACAAGTTTTCTTTTGCTCAAGCTCCATGTCCATTGCTGACTCTTGCAGGGCGATCATCCATCAACTTGTAGGCAGATTGAAGACGTGCGTGGACATCTCTGATTGCCTTTGTGCTAGGGACCGTGATGAACAAGTCATCAACTTGGATGATTAGCACTATAAATGGAGCGAAGGGGTACAAATAAACACGGCGAGGCTGACTGTGCTACGAGGATAGCACATTTTTCTACCAAGGTGAAGTTAGAATTAAATTAGGGCATGCAGGCCCATTCGAAAAATGAACATGAACTCTGTGTGTAAGTGCATTGCAAAACGACAAGAATTTGGCTAAGTCTGAAATGCATAGTATGAACGAATAAGGAGAGTTTACAAATGAGCCCCTGGCAGGCTTATGTAGGGGCGCAAGCAGCTAGCCGCACTGGGCCCCGTCACCCCCGCTGAGCCCAAACGAGTTAGCGGGGAGAGCACACTGCAGAAACCATGTGAAAAACAAAGGTGGTCTCCTCGAGGCCCCGGAATAGCTCTCCGAGTGCCCGGCTCTCGACCACCGAGAAAGTACGAGCAGTGCTAGAAAAACTCAAAATCAGCGTCCACACATCGCAAATGGCTTTCCGAACATCGGAAGCACTACTATCGACATCGGGTCTCCTCATCGCACCGGTACAGTCCACCAGATGCACGCGTCTCAACCCACCGAGAAAACTCTCCTAGCTTCTGACAAGCCAACCAAGCTGCACGAACGCATCGATCGCGTCTCGTCGGTGCTGTCGTAGGTGCTGGAGAAGTCTCAGGATACTGTGGAGGCCCGTCGTGTTGTCACACTCTCCTCTACTCTATACCACCAATGTGGGGTAAACGGGTAGTCCATTGGCGTCGCTCGTGACGGGTGGAAGCTACACAAACCAACATTCCCCCTGGCTGACATAGCTGTCAACGCCAGATGAAATGAACGAAGGCATGGAACAACAGCATATGCCAAACCACAATCTGCACTAGTCATCCACACACCCACCC
>SZWC01001351.1:199356-209767 GCA_023375785.1 Penium margaritaceum
CTGCGCATCTAGGCCCGGGCGGACGGATGCGGCACCTGCATGCAAGGGATGGGGCGCAAGGAGAGGGCTGCCCAAGCGGGTAATAGTGGTGGGCGAAAGTGAGGCTTGGAGGTTCGTCGCACTTGGGCCTTCCTGCACGCCTGGAACAATTCCCGCCACCCGGGGGCTGGCTCTGCTGGCTGCCGGCGAGGTGGAGCTGCTTCCACTGCTGAGGAGAGGGCTGCTGCCACTGCTGCTGCTGAGGTTGCTGCCCACTTGTTGCTGCTCCTGCTGCTGCCGTTGAGGCTGCCCCTGCTGCTTGAGGGCGGCCTTGTCCTCCTCCGATTCAACGGCAGCAAGCTCGAGGTGAAGCAACGACTTCATCTCCTGCAGGCGGTCCATGGCGCGCAGAAACTTCTCCAGTTTCCAGCGCGGCCCTTGCTCTATGAGCGGCTCCATCTGCGGTCATTGCAGCGGTCAGCCAGCACAAGGCTCTCAGACTTTCACATGCATGAGCATGTGCATGTGCATGTGCATGTGCATGTGCATGTGCATGCAACACATTCATGTGCATGTGCATGAGACACATCCACGTGCTTGTGCATGTGAATGCGCATGCGCATGTGCATGTCCATGTGCATGTGCATGTGCATGTGCATGTGCATGTGCATGCGCATGTTATGGTGCATGGGCACGTGCACGTGCATGCGCATTCTCAGGCAAATGTTCATGTGCATGTGCATGAAGCATGCGCATGCGCATGTGCATGTGCATGTCCACGTGCATGTGCATGTGCACATGCACGCGCATGCTCACGTGCATCTGCATGTGCAGGAGCATGTGCATGTGAATGTGCATGTGCATTTGGATGGGCATGTCCATGTACACGTGAGTGTGCACCTTCACGTACACGTGCATGAGCGTGTGCATGGGGCGTGTGTGGGTGCTTGCGATTCCCTGCCTCCTCTCAACACAAAGCCTAAGCTGCCAGGCTCAAACAGAGGAGAGCAAGGAGCCATCGACACAACATGACACGACCAGCAACTCGCTTGTCGCTGGCAGCAAGCGGCCGCACCTTCTCCAGCTCTGCTCGCACGCCCGCATGGTCCCTCAGAGGCGCTGTCAGCTTGCCCTCGCCCTTCTTGGAAGGCGTCAGAATTCCAGGGGTGAGCCCGTCTCCCTCGTCCATCTGCACCACGCTCAAAACAGGGATACACCCAGGGCAAACGGAACAGAGCAAGCCAAGGGCGGTAGCTTCTTAGGGGCCAGTGTGGGTGGGAGGTGGGAATGTGTGTGACCACACCTGTGCGTCCGACAAGCACACCAACGACGTCCACCTGCCAAACACACTAGCACTACCTGCTAAAGGAACGTCAAAGAATTATTCAGCGAACCACAGTCGCCAACTCCTGAACTCAACACGAGCCGACTTGCAGCAACGGCACATGTCTCACATTCTACGACTCTTGCTCCTGCAATAGGACTCCTGCTGCATGCCGGAGCTCCGAAAGCAAGCACGAGGACCACTCTGCGCCATTCCCAGGTGGCAAACTCAGCAGCAGTAGAGGCAGTACTGGCGGTCCCTCCCTTAAAACTCGAGTGCGTCAGTGCGCCAAGCAAGACAGGGCTGCTCTCTCAAGAAAGGACGCTCATCGCACTGTGCGCCGGGAGCATTGACGCCACCTCGACCACCAACAGTGGCAGCAGCAGCCAATGCAGCAGCAGCAGCAGCCACTGGAGCAGCAGCCACTGCAGCGGCAGCAGCCAGTGCTACAGCATTAGGGTTTCAGCCGGCTCTGCAACTACCTTCAGACCGACCACAGTCCGCAACTCGCTGAACGCCAGCGTGGCAGGTCTTACCTCTGCGACAGCCGGCAGCAGCAGCAGCAGCAGCAGCAGCAGCAGCAGTAGCGGCAGCAGAAGTTGCCCCAGCAGGGGGAAAGGCTCGGTGGCGGTGAGGGTAGGGCTGGGCGACTTCGCGGGCGGCGATCTGGTGGGGCTGGATCTCGAGTAGTGGGTGGACGAGGTGGAGGTGTTCGGCGCTGTCGGCTTTTTCGCTCCGCTCGAGTGTGGCGCGGAGTGCCAGTAGGCCACTGCGCTTAAGTGCCAACGCTACTACTTTCTCAACGTGTAGGCTCGCGGCATTGGCGACATCGAGGCGTGCCTTCTCAAGCCGCATGGCGTGCGACCGGCGCACGTGGGCAAGCGACCGGTCGCACGCTTCTACAAGTCTGGCGAGTTGGGCTATCGCCTGTCTACGCGGCCGCCGCGCTAGGGAGGCGCCGGAGCGGGGGTGGGAGAGGGGAAGGAGCTGTCAATAGAACGAACTGCAGTTCCGACTTTTACTCAGTTCAACCCAGCGCTGCGTAACGTGATGATGAAAGTGCTCTGGGGAGTAGCGCAATCGGAGGCCGTACCCATGCCGCCAAAACCGAGGGCGAAAGTACAGAGTCGCAGTGTCCACGGCTATCAATCGACGCTTCGAGTTGAACTTCAAAACGTACAAAAGTGACCTCTCAACAAGAAGCACGATCTGTGAAGGCGAGAGTTGTTGCAACGGATCGCAAAGATCACAGATGAAATATTCTTGGTCACGACAACAAGTAAAACAGAAGGCATGTGTTGCACGCAATGTGTGCATAGGGTTACATAGTAACCAGGAAAAAGTATCCATATTAGCATCTCTTCAGAAGCTAAATGATTATCAGCAATCCGGACCACATGATGGAAGGTTTGCCATGAGACTTTACCTCGTCCGTGGAAGCAAATTTTCAATGTAAATGGATTGAAAAACTTCCACCCGCATTTGTTCAAATAATTTCTTTTGTTTGATAATTCGTGTTCTTGAACATTATGCATGGTTTGGGTGACTTTTTCCTAAATTAAATCAAGATAGCCTGGACTTATTCCAGCTTTTCTGGATGTAAAAGTTAAAAACACAACCAAAAATTGAACAAATGCGCTAGATGATGTATTTTTGTGTACAACACTTCACCGACATATTGAAGAAGAACCTCAAAAGGCATTTCTTCTCGTTTCCAACATGAATTCAATCTTGTCTAATGATTAGTTTGTTTTAACGAGATTGATTTGCTCTTCTATCGTGAACATGCTAGTTTCAAACATCTACAATGAACTTCACAACAACAAAAAAATTGACGAATTCGGATGAATTTTGAATGTTTCATTATGTTACAAAAAATTAAGATGACATAATTGTATACACAATTTGATCTATTTATCTTCTTCTATGATTTTGGTTAAACTTCTTTTCTTTCAATTGCATTTTGACCCTATTTTAGGCCGAGTTCACGAGTCACAAGAGTCTGTCATGACGACAAGTTCCGTAGAACAGGTAAGGGCGAGGCCAAGGTTGGACCCAACCCAACGTATAGTCCTTACCCTTTTGCTCCGGCATCGGACTAGTGATTCCATGCTATCTAGGGTCTGTCCGGACATCTAGGTCGGTGTCCATGATTTTTTCTTCCAAGTCGACTAGGGAACGGCGTCCACAGACATGGGGAAGCATACAGTCCTACGAATTCTTGCACCGTGATTGGTGGATACATCAAAAAATGACCGATCCACCAGTAATGATTTTCTTACAACATGAACACACAAAAGCAATTAAGTAAAGGGTTACTATGTAATGCAAGAATAAGGCATTCGTGGTAAGTTCTGATTTTCTACACGAGCCACTAACATGTCACCCAAGGGTTGTAACAGCAATAATCGAACCATTCAGAAAAGCTTTCCTATTTGGAGTTTCAAAAATCAAGGCATACATGCAACAAATTCATTCCACCATCCAGACCTAATTTAGCCACAAGAAGCCTAAATAAAATCCTTGAAACCATTAAACATGTCTAACAGCACTAGCCATTTTAGAACTAGCTATGGGTCCAAAACGTAGGCCTTAAGATTAGTAAGTCAAAAGATAGCGAGTGACTCACCGCCTCATCCGTTTTGGCTCAAATGCATCACAGGAAAAAAGACACAATCATCAAATGCCATGGATGTCAAAACATGCATTCTAACCTAATCCTTCAACATTGCAAAACCACATGAAAACAGAGCCCTATCCGCACTTAAGGGGTGGAGGAGGAGTGACGCGATGGAGTCTCCATCGCGACACTCCTCTCACCCAACATCCACACAAAAGGTATTTCCTGGACTAATCAACCTAGACTCTAGCTCGTGTGTTTTTTAACACAAAAGGACACATCGAGACTCCAATCTCAAGATCCCGAAACATGTCCTAAATATTTCAAGACCATTCTCAATCCTAGAAACTCTCCTCAGGATACATGCCAACCCAATCTCTTACAATCTATCATCATTTAATGAGAAATAATCACAAACATAGGATGCAACATTAGGGGAATACACGTAATATGGATGGATGCATAAACATTTCTTTCCACGTATATTTCTCTTTAGACATTTGAAAATAATTCATTCATAATAAAACGATTGTCTATATTCAAAAATCATTGTTCTATCTATGAACATGCTTTCACCATGCACTATGGTTGCAAGGTCAACAAATCTCCATAAACGTGCATGAGAAAAATCTAACACCGTACAAAATGAATCAAAATGCTAAAGATAATGACCTTAAACAAGGTTTTCATTTTACTTAAACATTTCTATGGAAAAAATCAAAATTATATATTTCTCCTTCCTTCTCATTTTTTCATGTATATAGACTACTGATTTCATACAAAAGTTGATTTTAGTGCATTTGGGATGCAAGGTAAACTTATCACATATTAAAGCAGAAATTAAGTTTACTTTATTATTTTGGATGTTTATCAAGGTTTTGTAAGTATTAGTTTGGTTTAAGTATTTATTCATTTCCTTAATTTTACGAAGGATTTGGTTGTTTAAAACATTCAAAATAAATACCATTTTACGAACAATTTATAGAAACCATTCTCCTAAAAACATTGTTCAATTAATATAACCTACAAATAAATATTTAAACTATTTTTAAGGATTTTATCGGTAATATTTCATCCAAAAAATAGAATACCATTTTGTTAACTTTTCTTCTCCAGAAAAACAATTGAGTGCATACCTTCAATTCCAAAATTACATCCCATTTTCAAATCACAAATTTAATCTGAATTCTTGGTGTTTAAGAAAAACCTTAGTACTCAAGTTAATAAAATTAAAGATGTGATGAGATATCTTGTTTCAATTTTAAAATACGTTGGATCTACATTTTGTAAAATGGGGATGCTTTTTTCACGTTTTGAAATAGATGATTTATGAAAATTCACATGCAGCATTATGTATGTTGTAAACTTCCATGAAGGATATAATATCCTGAGTTGTGGTGAAATGCTAGGTATTTTTCTTCATACTTTCTTATTTTATAAATGAATAAATTCCACTCTACATGTCATTTACCTGCGTAAGATAATCTCATCTTAGAGTTATATGATAATGACCATGCTATGTCTCATGAATAGAAAATACAATTATGGTCTTTAGTATACTTTCATAACTACTTGTAATTACAAAATACTCACAAAGAGGAAAATTCCCCTTGTGAAGATAAAACGTTTTAATATTAAATCATCAAAGAAATACATGAAAAAGAAAGGCTTTTCAATGATACTTTGAACTTCCTCATGCCATAATCTCTTAATTTTCTAGTGTCAACTTAGTTAAACCATGTCTTGTCGTATCCCACATTTTTACTAAACCGGGTTTCTCATTCATTGTTATGAAGGTGCACTTATTTCGAAACATTACATGGAAACATTAGTGTCCATGTATCATTGAATTAAACCATGATAAATTATAGCAATCGCAGTTATCAACGTGTATTACATACAAATTTCATTAATGGAGGAGAATGGATACATTTTACTAGAATATAGCATGTTTGGGAAAGTTGTAAGAGAAGTGCAATCAGAAAAAAATGTAATTCATTTTTTACTTCATGTCCTTCCAACATGCATACATTTTTTTCTACTTCACATGATTCACGTACTGATGATCTTAATGAAATCAATCATCTATATGAATCACATTGAAAACATAAAGTGAGTTTCATAATGAAATTCTAAAATCAGTTTTTCCTTCAAAGATGTGCAAAGTAATTGTATTATGCCATGAAAATAGTCATTACAAGGAAATCAACATTTTTTCATGCGATATTTTTTAGATAATGATTTTATTTCATGTAGAATTGAAAACATGTAAGTTATGATATGATGTTTTTCATGAAAAAAAATTTCTATTAGATGAAAGATTCATCTACCACACAATAATGACATGTCATTTTTGGTGGGTTGTGAAGCACTTTTACATAATATGGTTCAATAATTACATTGAGAAATTAAATATCATGCATACACCATGATGATAAATGTATTATAGGAATATAAATCATTAGTTTCCAAATGAAAAGGTGTGAAAAATTGAGTTATGGAAGAATCAAATGTTCAAAACTTCATTATGTCATCATCGTACCGATTCAATTGCCATGTAAAAATTTGGAGCAATTTCTATTGTGCTAATTTACAAATTTTTGGGGTAGCGTTCACTTCTGCCAATAGATAAATGAGAAATGTATAATCAAATATAGTAAGAGTGCAAGGTTGCACGGAAGACGTGCATGGGTTATAAAGTACGTACTAAAACGAGCATAGATAATTGAAATAAATGAAGTTAAACGATAAAAAATAAGTTTCAATTAAATAAAACCTTGATTTCATTGCGTTTTTCACTTCATTATCTAATTAATAAGATGGAAGAAGAAGTAAGAAGAGTTCCGGTTGTACATTTTTTTTAAAAGAGGAAAAGAAAGAAGGTTAAAGCCCTTCTTAATGGAAAAACATAATGAAAAACTTGATGTTAGATATTAATTAACTAGAACTCATGTGCAATTATGTATGTAACAATTTTTATTCTTGAATCCAATCCCCAAGGTTAGATTGATTCTTGTATAGGTGGAGACCGTGTTCATTTTGTCTCGAGAATATTTTTCACTTAGAGCTCAACAAATCCCTTGTTGTGTTGGATAGAGCGAAGGATCGAGATTGACCGTACTCTTGATCGGCGGTCATGCTCGATCCACATCAAGGTGGATCGAGGAGGACCCTCCACGTTGCTTGTTGTCGACCCCTGCCCGGGCCAGCGGTATGACTCTCGACATTAAAAAAACTACAAATGCATAATAATTCTTCTGATAATTCTTCTTTGCACATCCGCCGAGTGGGATGTGCCCTTGCATATTATGATGTGTTTACTTACCTTGGATGTTTGTAGTTCACAGCTTGGTCACTGAAGGGGTGAGTCTCGTATATTGGTCGAGCTCCCAGAGGTGGACAAGGTGGTACGGAAAGTAGGGGAGAGAGTACTTTTGTGAGTGGATGCCGAACCGAAAACAATAGGGATATTTCGTAACCCAAAATTTATTGAGAACATTTGGAATGTAAGATGAGGATGGGGAGGAAATTTGCACTGCCCTGAAAATGTGTTAAGTCATACTTTAGACCGCAACGTATGGCCCTAGTTTGTATCTTCCAGAAGGTGAAGTGTAGTAGGTGCAGATATATCTGGCTGTCTCGCACACTAGCAGCGAAGTCGGCGGCCCGCATGCGATTTGAACTGCCAGATGTCAGACGTCTTGCATACTTTTCACCCGCTTGACAATTCCTGCTGCACACGTTGGCAATTCATTTCAGAATTTCACCTTCGTTATCTTCGGATTGGATGCATGGTGGCTTGCCCACTGGCCCCAAGTCGCTGGACGATCGACGGTCTCTAAATCCATGTCAGGGTTCCCTCCGTCCGCAGCCTGACTTCCTGACCGCGGGTTCGCATCGCCTTCTTGAATTTCTTTCGTCTCCCTCCACAGCGTGGCTGGTGTGCCTCTTCCACGCTGCGTGGGCAACTGCAAGGGCGGGAGGGCCTGTTCATGTTCCTACCATGTGGCCCGTTCACAGAGGAACTTCAAAAGCTCTTTCACGCTGCATGTTCTCCGACCGTCTCTCTTTCTGTCGGGACACTCCCAACGACGCCTATCTGCTGTGTTGATATCGGCCGGCAGACTGATTCCAAACCGCACACCGGATTGGTTCGCCCTGGGTGGACTGAACTGAGCGAGCGTGTGGTGACCGGTGCAGGACACGTGGCAACAGCAGCGGCAGCAGAGCATAGCCTTCAGCAGCCGTTGAAAAAGTATTTGTATCACTGAACATACCTGGCGGTGGAAGTGGTGGCAGCCGAAGCACCAGTAACGTCACAAGTAGGAGCAACAGCAGCAGCAGCAACAGGGGCACCGGCAGCAGAAGCAGCAGCAGAATAAGCAGCAGCGGTATCACTCCGATTTAGCAGCAGCAGCAGAAGCAGGGGCATCAGGACCAGTAGCAGCGGCGTCGGCGGCAGCAGCAGCAGCAGAACCAGAAGCATCAGTAGCAGCAGCAGCAGCAGCAGCAGCAGCAAGAGCAGCAGCAGCTGCAGCAGGTGCAGCAGTAGAAGCTGCAGCAGGTGGAGCAGCAGCAGCTACTCCAAGGACCGCAGCTGCAGCATTCGCAAGAACAGGAAGCAAGGGAAACCCCGGCAGACACAGGGGAGGAGGAGGAGGGTGGGGAGGGGGAGAGAGTGGCAGTAGCAGTGGCGGGTCCCACGTTCTCCACTGGCGACTGTGGTCCTCCGGATTCCGTCGCTTTTCCCAAAAACGTTTCACAGAAGATAGAAATTTCAGTGGAGGAGTGGATCCCCGCCCGAGCAGAGGGGCCGCGATGGCCCCTCCCGCTGCTGCCCCGCTCCCTGCTGCGGCACGGCTGCGGAGGCTGCGTGTGTTCTACGGCGTGGACGTGCCGACGCGCGTGGCGTCGCTGGCGGTGAACGCGGTGGGTCTGGGCACGATGGCGTTCCTCATGCTACGCCACTTCCACGACCTCGCAGCTGCCATGCGCCAACAACTGCCACCTCAGTTCACCAAGGTGACCCCCTCCTGTGACGATGCACGTGTGTGGGCAGGTGCACCGAGTCCGAGTCTTGACTCGGAGTTGCAAGTTTTTGCAGAGTGACTGTGAAAACTTGGTAAGGTTCTTTCCTCCCCTGCCCTTCTGACCTATGGAATAAAAATAGCATACCCTGTTAAACACTGAGAAAAGGCTCCGTGACTCTGCAGTCACTCTGCAGTGAGCCGTACTTAAGTACCACTCATTTTTACCTCCGATTGAGCATGTTAGGTCGGAACAAGAATTTAAAAAAATCGACTTCGATTTCGGCCGTTTCGATTGCGACTGCTCTACTTTCATTTCAACTTCGACTGATCAAAATTCAATTTCGTTTCGTCTAGACTAACTCATCGAAATTTTTTGTTTCGTCTTGATTTCGACCTGATATTAGTTTTCCTTATTTCCCACAACATTCAGCACCATTCAATTCAAACTGCAATATACCTCCATTTTTAGAAGTGGAAATAGGACGAAAGAAAACGAAACGAAATTAAGCTTCAATTCCGACTGTAATTTCGTCCAATTTTGTCAAAACTCAATTTCATTTCGTTTCATTTCGGCAAGGTCCTGGTCAAGTTTCTGTTCGCTTCGACTTCGACTCGGAGTTGAAACGGACCAAAATTAGTCGAAACTTAACTTCGTTCCAAACTAACATGCTTACCTTCGGAGAATCCCCCCCCCCCCCCCCCCTGCCCCCCTTTTTCGCGCGCTGGGGGCCACCCATCATCACGATGTCATGTCACCGTCATTTCATTGTCATGTCATCTTGTCATTACCTAACCCTGCCACCAATGAAAAAAGAATGGCACTGGGGGGGATTTTTTTTTGTTTAGTATAGGGGTTAAGGGTGAACTCCCGGTTGGAGTCCGAAAATAGGTTGATGATGCCGATCACGTTGGTACTTGAAAACCTTTGAAAACGCCGTGAGCGTACGAACACATTAAAACTGCCGGTTTGGAGCCACACAGACATATTTAACGCCGTGAGCATACGAAAGCATGTAGAACGCCCGTGTAGCTGAAAATGACGCCGTTACTTTAACCACAGCTTCTCACTTCACCACAGGCATTGCCTTTCATCCTATGCGGCCGTGGCAGAGGCTTTGGCATTCTTCGCCTCACCTTCGCAGCGAAGGCTTCGCCTGCGTGCTGCTGGCAATTCTGGCTTAGGTTTTCTTTTTTTTCCCCCTCATTGCCTCTTGTCTTCTTGCCTCTCCCACACCCCCACCCGGCCTTCTGCTCCCTCCCTCCCAAAAAATCCCAGGCGCCGAGCTTCATCCTCGGAGCCGCGGCGTCCGCGGTGGCGTTTTACGCCTTCTGCTACGCCTACACCCTCCTCGCCACGCTGCACACGTCGCTGGTGCTGCGCGCGCGCGTGGCGCGGGACCTCACCGCGCTCGTGCGCGACTGGTCGGCCGTCCGCGCGGTGCTTGACGTGGGGTGCGG
>SZWC01001351.1:229359-290910 GCA_023375785.1 Penium margaritaceum
AAGAGGTCTCCCCCATCCGCCGAGGACCCTCACAGGAAGGGACATGAGATGCAGAGAGCGCTGTGATCGAAGTCAGATCACGGTATGTGAGTGACTCAAAAAACAGCGCGTCACGGGACTCAATGACACGACGGCGAGTGGGGTCCCAAAAGCGCCAGGCCTTCGACCGCGGGGAGATGCCGATGAAGGCACACAAGCGACCCCGAGGGGAGACCTTGGACCCCTGCTGGTCCTCGGTGTACCATACGGAGGCCAGGGATCCCCAGACGCGTGCGAGACGAAGATCGGCACGGTGGCCAAACCAGAGCTCGTACGGTGTAACATGATCCGGAAGCGGACCATGCGGGAGGCGGTTCCAGACCCAAGTCATGTAGGCAAAGCCCTCGAATGCGAAGGACTCCGGGAGACCGCACTCAGACCGCATGGCGTGGACCGCATCCTCCATGCTGCGGTTCCAGCGCTCAGATACACCATTCTGCTGTGGGGTAGCAGGAGCGGAGACCTGGTGAAAAATGCCGTGCTCAGCAAAGGAGTCCATCTCGCCGAGGAACTCGCCGCCGCGATCCGAGCAAAAGGTATGTAACGTGTGGCGAGACTGACGTTCAGCCATCACGAGCCAGAGCCAAACCGCAAGGGCGGCATCACTCTTCTGACGCAGACTGTAGACCCACCGCATCAGGGTGAAGTCATCAGTCAGCGTCAGAACATACCAGCCCCTCTCGGACAGCGACTCGACCGGGAGAGGACGGAGCAGGTCCGAGTGGACCAACTCGAGGGGCCTCAGCGCTCGGGAACGCGAATCAGGGTAAGTGCACCGGTGCATCTTACCCTGAGCGCAAAAAAGACAGTCGGTCTTGGGTGGCTTCTCGAAAGAAGCCACGTCAAGACCAAGAGCGGGCTGTTTCCGGATGAGCTTCAACACAGTGTCGGAGCCCACGTGACACAGACGTCGGTGAAGCAACCGCTGGTGTTCCGGGGATAGAACACCAGTGACAAAAACGCGACCAGAGGAGGTGGGAGAGCAAGGGGAGGAGGGCCGAGCAATGCGGTACAGGTCATCGACGACTGAAGCACGCAGGACAATGCTACGGGTGTCAAGAGCAGTCACAATCGCTGAGTCAGCGGTATGCTCAACGGAGAGACCCATCAGAGTGCAGGCACGCACAGACAGCAAACTGAGCTCAAGATCAGGCACAAACAGCACGTCAGAGAGATACAGGGGGCCAGACGGACCATCAAAGCATACAACCCCAACACCGTGAACCGGTAAGGACTGGCCAGAACCTGTACGAACGGAACGGACAGTCGTGACAGGACCAAGTACCACAAAGTCACTACGACGACACGTCATGTGGTGGGTGGCACCGGAATCAATGATCCAAGTGCCACCGGAGTCACGACTGGTGGACGTCACTGTACAACGAGCAATAGAACACTCGGCATCAGAGGGACGCTGAGCCGTCAGTGGGAAGGAACGACGTACATCACGAAGGTGAGACTCATGAATCCAGTCAGTGCAGTCAGGCCCATCATCATCACATGCGGACTGTGCTCCCCCACACGTGTCATCACGAGTCACGAGGACGGACGAACAAGCAGTCTGTGACCCACTCGACGATGACAACACACTCGCACCTCCCTGAAAGCGAAGCGCCAGAAGATGACGAAGCTCGGCGATGGTGCGGTCACGTGGGTCTGGATCACTGCTGCTCGCCGGTGAGGATGCAGGAACAGCTGCAGTCGTAGNCCAGAACCTGTACGAACAGAACGGACAGTCGTGACAGGACCAAGTACCACAAAGTCACTACGACGACACGTCATGTGGTGGGTGGCATGGGAATCAATGATCCAAGTGCCACCGGAGTCACGACTGGTGGACGTCACTGTACAACGAGCAATAGAACACTCGGCATCAGAGGGACGCTGAGCCGTCAGTGGGAAGGAATGACGTACATCACGAAGGTGAGACTCATGAATCTAGTCAGTGCAGTCAGGCCCATCATCATCACATGCGGACTGTGCTCCCCCACACGTGTCATCACGAGTAATGAGGACGGACAAACAAGCAGTCTGTGACCCACTTGATGATGACAACACACTCGCACCTCCTTGAAAGTGAAGCGCCAAGAGATGACGAAGCTCGGCGATGGTGCGGTCACGTGGGTCTGGATCACTGCTGCTCGCCGGTGAGGATGCAGGAACAGCTGCAGTCGTAGTCGCTGCGCGTCCAGAGGAGTGTGCGGTCGACGTGCCGGACGCGGTGCGAGCGGCATGGGCAGCCTGAAGTCCGCGAGTGATGCGCTCCCAGTCGAGTGGCTGCTGGCACTCGGTGTAGCGATGGGCACCTCCACAGTTGTAGCAGTGCACACAGCGGCCACTGCTACCACTGGATGACGCCTGCTGCTGACCCGATCCGCGCTTCCTATTCTTCTTCTTCCCCTGGGCGGCTGCTGCAACGCCCTGCGTCTGCGTGGGTGTAGACGGGGTCGAAGAAGAGGAGGAAGATGAGGTCGTGATGGAGGAAGGTGAGGGTGACTACATGAGGGAAGATGGTGGTGAGGCGAGGACTGCTGCAGCGAGAGAAGTCTCCTGATGTGCTACTGCTGCCTCGCGAGCCGACGTCACCTGGAGGAAAAGCTGATGGGCCCACGGGAGCAGCTGCAGGGTGGCGGAGAAAGGCTCGAGAGCAGCGTCGCTGTACCGTGTGAATATGTCGGTGTACTCCAGGCGAACTCCGAGCATCATCGTCCAAAGCGCCCACAGCTGTGTGCCCCCTGAGGTCCCCAGGCGCGTGTAGATACGCATGGCGTGTCGTCAGTAATCCGCTGCAGGCTCCGCTGGTCCCTGACGGAGAGAGTGAAAAGCACGAATGTGTGACGCACGCGTGGCGTGCGTCTCTGCGGCCAGTAGGGACAACGCCAGATCCCAGCCTCCACGAGGATCAGCTCCGGTGCCTGTGCCAGCCTCGCCGAGGAAGGGACGGAAGTCAACGACAGTCTCGCGTGGCATGGCGTAGAGAAGCCCTCGCATGGCCCGGGCTGCTGTCAGCACCTGTGTTGGATCTGTAGACTGGTATGGGCTGTGGTAGTAAGGCCAAACTCCCTCAGAAGTGGCCCACACCTCAAACAAGATCTCCCAGCAGTCAAATCCATCCTCGCTGATGCACCGTGGAGGTGGTGCCTCAAAGTCCTTTGGCTGCCGCTCCGTGGGGAGAGCAGCCGCAGGCTGAGGAGGGCGAGTGATGGGAAAGACTCCTGGAAGGGGATGATCACTGGGGAAGTCAGGTGACGGTAGTATCGGGGAGACGGGTGGAGGTCGGATACCCGTCTGCAGCTGACGGAGGCGCTCGTGTAGAAGACGAATCTCCCGCTCCTGGGAGTCATCCTCAAAGCCTGGCATGAAGGGCTCGTCATCAAGAAGGTCCTCAGGTGGTGGGGAGGCTACACCAGGAGGTGAAGCAGGTGGGGCACCTGTCACGGGCACCTGAGCTGAGTGCTGGGTGGAGGCCGCAACGCCGGCAGCTCCCTTAGAAGTCCGCGGAGGAGCCGTGGACTGAGCGCGCAGAAGCTCAGTCAGCGTGCGGATCGTGTCAGTCTGCTCTCGCTGCAGACGACGCATCTCCTCCTGCTGGCTGCGCAGGTCCTCAATGGCCTGCGAGTGAGGGCTCAATACCCCTGAAGAAGAGGAGGAGGGATCACCTGGTCCCTTGTCCTTGTCGTCGGGCGAACTCATGTCGCCGCTCACTATGGGACGACAGGTCAAGATTGCCGGATTTCAGAACCATCTGCGTTTCTCGAAAAGTTGAAACGCTGGCAACTTTTGACTTTTCGGTTGAAAATTTGGCTAAGTGTAATGCTGACGTCAGCAAACGGTTGCTGACGTCAGCACGACCTGATTATGTCAGCAACGAACAATGCTGACGTCAGCTCGTCCCGTCTTTTTTTTTTGTCACGGTTCTGCCGCTGCGCGGTGGCGCGCGGCAGCTCCGCGGAAGCTGCGCAGCAGCTCCCGCCCAGCTGCTGCTGCAGCTGCGCTGTCAGCTGCAGCAGCAGCTGCGTAGCTGCGTGTGCAGCGGTGGCAGCGGCGGCTGCGCTGCTGCTGCTGCTGCTGCGCGCGGCGGCTGCTGCTGTGCGCGGCGCTGCTACTGCGCGCTACAGCTGCTGCTAGTTGCCGCCGCCGCGCGCTGCTGCTGGCTGCCGCCGCCGCGCGCTGCTGCTGCTGCTCTGCTGCGTCTCTGCTGCGCAGCTCAGTGAGATCTGTCTCACTGCTCTGATACCATGAGAAAGTGCGTAGAAGCTTCCTAGCAACACGGCCGCTGACCGGGCGTCAGTGCCTAGTCAGACGGTGACGACAGTCACAGGTCGTACACACAACGGCAAGGGTTTGGCTAGGAGACACAAGTCAAAGTGTCAGAATGCTTCAATATAGCATATGCAGAGAGAAATGACAACTGACAGGTCCAGGGCATAAATACCTGCCGCGGCACACGGCGGGTGTCGCACGCGGCAGTCCAAGAGCTGTCCTAAAACCGGCCCAAAAACACTGTTTTGGCCGTAACTCTGCGCACATATGTCAGAATCCTACGCCGTCTAAACCTAGACGTGCAGAATCAAAATACGCACGCAACGACTGCTCACATGCATGCATCCATCGACTGACAGCGAGTATACAATGCAAAAACATGCAAATGGGCCTCATGCCCAGTCCGCCGAAAGGCGCCTACAAGACGTAGAAGGCACAGCAAGGAGTCCCGGTGACATCTGGGGCTCTGGAACAGTGGTCGGTCAGCTCCAGACGGGTAGTCCGCCGCCTGTCATCGTGCCGGTGTCACCAGGGCCGCCTGCCTCAGGGATCTGCACGAGTTTGGACACGGCCGAGTGGTCACAGTAAACTGTACAGGAACGGCACAAAGCACAACAGTACCCACTTCTGAAAAATCATGACTACAATACCGGTATTATATGCATGTTCTAGGAGCGGTGGGTAGTATAGAAATAATGTTTTAGGATTCTACAGAGGATAAATTGACCCTGGGGCCCTGTTTTTCATTCGACCCGCCGTGAGGACCCGCACTTCCAGATCCATCAGCGCAGGGGCCCGCTTTTGGTCGGCCACCAACGCAAGGGCCTGCTAGAAATCCTTGCAATTCGAAATCGCCGATTCTCATGCCGGTTGACGTCTATCCGTCTCAACATGCAGGCAGCCTGTCTCATCGTCGTGTAAAAGTAGAGAAAGTCAACGTCAAACTAATGGATAAGAAGAGGTTTGATCGTTAAGCGATTCTTTCCAATCGCACATGTTCGAGACGTTGACTCTGGTCTTCGCTGCTAGCTGAGGAGGGTCAAGGGCGAGACTTTGCTTGCGACACGGTTTGATCGCGTTTCTGACATGCACCATAGTGCATCTGGGCTCGGTTGTTGTTGAGATCGGACGGCAGGGCCTCGTGGTTGACGAGATCAGCCGTCGAGGCCCTATAGTTGATGAAAATTCAAAACGGGCTTCCTGGTCATACCGTACAATGAACAAGGGCCCTGATGTCGAAGTGCCCTTCTACAGATTCATCACGATTTTTGTCTTCTTACAGTTTACATGGGTTGCGACGGCAAATACAACAGGACGAATGTAATGTTTCCATTTTTTTCCAAAACATTGAACAATATGGTCGCCTTTCACAGCCAGTTTTGGCTGGGGTCCTTATTTCAAAGTTTCCGTCCGATGTCATCTCCACAACCTGGCTATTTTGCATCGTTCAGCTCGTTCTTGCATTCAGCGGGTGGGGTACGCCTGCCGACATGGGCAGCCGTGCTTGAGTATGGTTGAGTGGTGGTCCACTCACTTTTTGCACAATAAGCGAAAAGAAACAAAACTGCACGTTGCACGGGACATCGCACGTCGGAACGTCTTAAGCGAGGCCAACGACGTCGGCCCTTTTCTTCAAGTGTTGACAGCTAGCGTACAGAAAGGTATTGTTTATAATACTGTAGCGACTTTGCTCAAAAGATACGATTCTTTGCTAATACTCAAGACATTAAATTGTCCTATCCGACAGCAGTTCGTCAACCTTAACATACGTTCATTAATCACAAAAAATAATGTACATACTAGAATATAGTACTTCTCCATAAAGGTGATCAAAACATGACTCGTACATTAGTACTGCAGATATAAATGACACAAATGTCTATCTCTTTGTAAACTTGCTTCGTCGTGGTTCGTAAGATCGTAACATCTAACAGCTCGAGGGTTTCCTTGACTGTTCGTTCGACTTAACTGGCTTAGTTTTGCTTAAGATGATTAACCTCTTTTGAAAAGATTATACTCGGACGACCTCGTTGATCTTGCTTCCATTCTTGTGGCGTGCGATGCATAGTGTGATGGACGTTCATGAAATGGAGGCTTATATTGCTTGCGGGGTCCTGTCTCTCGCACTTCCGAAGCAAGCTTTTCCCTTTGTTCCTTGTCTATTACCGCACGAGATATGGAACAAAAGAAGCTAGGGCGACAAGCTTGCATTCATCTTTATGTCTCGAGAGCTCTACAAAAATTCAGAGAAAAAAATTCCAATATCTCCATCGGGGGGTGTGACAAACCCCAACTGTTCGATGTATAATGGCAAAAAAAGATCGTGTTATCAATGTTTTCTCACATACAATAGTCCCCCAACAATGACGACTATTATGCGTTGATCGATTGTCGTCGAACAGCCGATGCTGGTTTTTTTGGGCATGTTGGAAGTAAAGGAAGGAACATCAGTAATTTTTAAACATTAAGAATAGGTCGTCAAAATGCAATGTCACTTGTGACAGGGATGATGTGGGCCCCGTTCTGCAGGATTCGCGATGTTTAGGAGCTCCAGCCTTGGACATCCGCTCGTCATGTTTACTGACGAGCAGATGTCTAAAGTGGGTATCAGAGTCAGCCCGTAAGAAGTGGGTAAAATGTGCTACCTTTTTTAACTTTGGACATTGTGTGCACTAGTTAAAAAGTGTGGGGAAAACGGAAGCGGCCTAATTCCGCTATACCCACTGTTTGGGCCTCTGATTTTTCTCCTAGCCATTTCTCGCACATTTAAGACACGATACTCACTTTTCACAAAAATTGCATCCTGTACCCACTTTTTTAAAGCCCTTGAGATCATGCATGCCGCACCCACTAATGCAAAGAAATTCACGCTACACCGGTTTCATATGAATTAGTTCGACGACTCTGGGTATCCGAAGTATGATTTTTTATTTTTTATTGCTTTCACGGGATGTTTTATTTCGTCCTATGTTTATTGTTCCATTATGTGACAAATTCTCTATTCTTTCTAATTCTACAGACTAGTAGTCGCGTTTTCGGCACATAGAACACTGGGGGTTGAGAGACATCTCCTAGCGCTGCTGTCGCTAGCGTGGTAGTACAAGCCAGCTAGCTAACTCACTAGCACACACAGGTGGAGGTGAGAACAGCAAGTGGTTGGCTAGGGACAAACACAAGTGTCAGAAGCTGCAAATGTTGAAATATGCAGAGAGAAATGACAACTGAGGTCTGGGGAACCTAAATAGCGTCACGGACCTAGTGCACATACACACGGCGCACAAGGGCACTATTTTCTAGCAGGACAAAACAGTGGCAAAAATACAGTTTTGGCCATAACTCCCTGTAGACACGTCAGAACGACGAGCCGTTTGAACCAGAACAGCCTCACCGTTGAGATCTACGTCCTGATAGGCTGCACGCCTACGTGCTGTGACACAGCATGGATCTAGACAATACGGAAGTCTTCTAGGCGTCCGCGACCGCCGGCCGCCGGCCTTCTGCCACCGTCGCCAGTCTCAGGGATCTGCACGTGAAGGGACAAGAGCCGAGGGGTCACCGTAAGCTGTGTACGACACACACACCAACACTCCCCCATGACCGGAGGGTGAAACACGTCCATGCACATGCAGACACTGATGCTGTACAGAGCAAGACACGCACAGCCGCTGTAGGCAGCAGTCACAGCACATGCAAGTTGGCACATGAGGAATCAACCTGCAACAGGGATGGGGCAGAGTCCAACAGAACGAGTGGCCGCATGAAACTTCGAACGACCCAGAGCCTTGGTCAGGAAATCCGTGCGCTGCCTGTCAGTGCTCACGTGGATGACTTGGATCTCACCACGATCAACCAGATCACGCACAAAGTGGTCCTCGACATTGATGTGTTTTGTGCGGGCATGGAATACACCTGATTTCTTGGCGATGGCCTCCGCGCTCATGTTGTCACACTGGAGGACCACGGGGGAAATAGACTGACGCAGTTCACGCAACAGACGGACTAGCCAGACACATTCCGCTGAACTGGCGCCTAGGGCAACATACTCTGCCTCAGCGGTGCTGCGAGCGATGCAACCCTGTTTCCCACTTTGCCATGACACTGCAGTGCCTCCAATGAGAAAGATGTAGCCGGTGCGGCTCTTGCCGTCTGGACTCCACGTCCATTCACTGTCTGTGTACCCATCGAGCACAACTGACACCTGCTCGCGAAAGCACAGGCCGAAGCGTGCAATGGACAGGATGTAGCGCACACACCGGACTGCAGCCTCCAGTGTTTGTTGGCGTGGAGCCTGCCAGAACTGGGCGAGCAGGTTGACAGTGAAAGCAATGTCGGGCCGCGTCGTGGTGGCCAAGTACATGAGTGAGCCAATGACTCGCAGGTATAGGGTCACATTGACAGGCTCCCCCAGGTCAGCTGGGTCATCCACCTTCAGGGTGGATTGCCCCTCAGGGGTCATGGGAGTGGAGGTCGTGCGAACGGCTGCAAGAAGGTCGGCAAAGCACACCCCCACAGTCTCTGCGTAGCGTCCCTGATGGACACGGAGTGTGCGGCGCACATGGTCGCGCACAATCTCCATCCCCAAAAAAACAGAGGCCTCACCAAGGTCTTTCATCTTGTAGGCCAAGGTGAGAACGGCCTTGGCAGCATTCACTGCTCCCACGTCGGGTGAGGCGATCAGAAGATCATCCACGTAGACGAGGATAGCAGCAAGCGGTGTTGGGGACTGTGAGAGAAACAAAGATGGTTCAGCATCGCTCTGAATGTACCCAGCTTGTCTCAGCGTGTTGGTGATCTCCTGATTCCAGTAGCGAGGTGACTGTTTCAGGCCGTACAAGGCCTTCCGCAGCCGGTACACACGACCGGTACCATCCTCGAAGCCGGGAGCCTGGACCATGTAGATTTCCTCCTCAAGGTCCCTGTTCATGAACGCGTTGTTGACATCCATCTGGTGGAGTTCCCAGTCGTGCTGTGCCACCTGGCTCAGCAGAGTGAGCGTGGTTTTCATTCAACCAACAGGAGCAAAGGTCTCGGTGTAGCCCACGCCTGGGACCTGAGAGAAGCCTTTTGCCGTCAGGCGCGCTTTGTAACGTTCCACAGTGTTGTCTGATTTTAGCTTTTTGCGGAGAACCCACTTGGCCTTGATAGCCTTGCGGTTCTTTGGCAAGTCCACCAGCTTAAAGACGCCATGCTCTCAGATGGCATCTAGCTCAGCCTGGCAGGCAGTGCGCCACTGCTCAGCGTCTGGGGCTGACAAGGCTTCTGGTAGGCTGGTGGGATCAGGAGACAGCACTCGCGCACTGCGTGTAGCCAGGGCATACGCTGTAGAGGGGGGGTCGACCGTCACCATGGACTCAACGGCGTCACGAGAAAGACCGCGCTCATGAGCAAGCAGTGCCGCACAAGTGGCACAGCCGGGGTGAATCTCAGCAAGGTCGTGAGCACTCAGGCTAAGGGCCTTTGTGCTGGGATCACCGCTGACAACTTGTGCGTGGGGCGAGGGCGGAGACGTCCACCGGGTGCCCGTGTGTAGGGGTCTGACGGGGCTGGAGCAGTGAGTGCTGCTGACTCACATGCCAGAGTGGACCGCATGGCAGGCGTGCCACTTGAGGCTGGCGTGGCCTCGACAGCTGGGGACTAGCCTACGGCAGACGCAGGCGCGTCTGCGGCCGGAGACAAGGATAGCTCAGAGCCAGACATGGGTGCAGACGCAGGGTCAGACTGAGCCTCAGACGCGGGATCAGGCAGAGCCGCCGACGCGGAGGCAGACTCGGATGCAGACTCGGACACGGGCGAGAGCAAAGAGTCGGGGGAAGAGGAGCGAGCCCCAGTCGGGGCGTGGCTGGGTGTGTCAGTGGGCACAACCGCTGGAGGCAGCCCCGGGGGTTCCGGCGACGGGGTGACCGCACTGGACGGGGGCACTGTGCCAACCGGGCAAGGAGCCTCCCCCACACGACGGGGACCGGAGCATCCAGGGGCATGAGCAGAATGTAGAGCGTGGATGCGAGCAAGGTCACGGAAGGCGAGGTGCTCAAAGAAGAGAGCATCACGGGACTCCACGATGCGGCGGCGCTCAGGGTCCCAGAACCGCCAGGCCTTCGACCGCGGGGCGACGCCAACGAAGGCGCAGAGGCGGCCCCGCGGAGAGAGCTTGCTCCCCTGCTGCTCCGGCGTGAACCAGACGCAGGCAAGGGAGCCCCAGACACGGGCCAGGCACAGGTCCNGCGAGCAAGGTCACGGAAGGCGAGGTGCTCAAAGAAGAGAGCATCACGGGACTCCACGATGCGGCGGCGCTCAGGGTCCCAGAACCGCCAGGCCTTCGACCGCGGGGCGACGCCAACGAAGGCGCAGAGGCGGCCCCGCGGAGAGAGCTTGCTCCCCTGCTGCTCCGGCGTGAACCAGACGCAGGCAAGGGAGCCCCAGACACGGGCCAGGCACAGGTCCGCGCGACGTCCGTACCACAACTCGTGGGCGTACGGTGACCTGGGAGGGGACCGTGGGGAATGCGGTTCCAGACCCGAGTCATGTATGCCATGCCCTCAAAGGCAAAGGCATCAGGCATGGCACTGTTGGCGCGCATGGCGCGGACCGCATCCTCCATGGTGCGGTTCTAACGCTCGGAGACACCGTTCTGCTGGGGGGTGGCGGGAGCGGAGAGGTTGTGGAAGACACCAAGCTCGGTGAAGGAACGAGCCATGTCACTGCGGTACTCACCGTCGCGGTCCGAGCGAAAGGTCTGAAGGCGGTGGGGAGACTGGCGCTCGGCCATGACCAGCCAAACACGGACCACAATGGTTGCATCGCTCTTCTGACGCAGGCTGTAGACCCAGCGCATGCGCGTGAAGTCATCAATCAACGTCAGGACATAGCGACCGCGGTCCTCCGGGAACTTGACAGGGAGCGGGCCCATGAGGTTGGAGTGGACAAGCTCCAGGGGCCGACGAGCCTTGGAGACAGACACAGGATAAGTGGACTGGTGCATTTTTCCCTCAGCACAGGCCAGACAGTCGGTCGTTGGCGGCGCCTCGAAGGATGCTGCATCAAGACCGAGAGCAGGCTGAGTGCGGATCAGCCTATCGACAGCCCCCATGTGCACATGACAAAGATGTCGATGCAGGAGACGGTGGTGCTCGGGGAACAGAGCTCCAGCGACACAAACACGGGCAGCGGAAGAAGGAGGCAAAGGAGGTGCACTTGCAGAGGACCCAGCAATGTGGTACAGATCATCGACGACCGTCCCACTGAGGACGGTCTCCTCATTGTCGCGCACGAAGATGCGAGCATCGGCAGCTGTGTGCATGACACCAAGGCCCATCTTGGTGCAAGCACGTACTGACAGGAGGCTGAGTTCCAGATCAGGTACAAATAGGACGTCGGAGATGTATACGGGGCCAGCAGGCCCGGTGAACTGCACAACCCCAACACCCTGGACAGGGACCTCATGGCCAGTTGCAGTGCGAACAGAGCAAACAACGCCAACGGGATGCAAGACAACAAAGGCGTCACGACAACACGTCATGTGATGGGTGGCACCAGAGTCCACGACCCATGTGGCATCTGTGACACGTGTGCAAGGGGCAACGTGGCACTCGGCGACGGAACAAGGCGCGGCAGCAGGTCGCTCGGCAGGCGATGTTGCAAGACGATTGACGGAGCGTACATCAGACGCATGCAACCAAGACACGTCATCGGGTCCGTCACGCGCACACGGCTGGACAGGGGGACCATCACAGGCATCATCACGCAACGACACAAACAGTCCACAGGCAGTAGGACCCCTCGACTCAGTCAATTCACTCGCACCTCCCTGAGATGAGCGCATAGCGAGAAGCTGGTGCAGCTCAGCGATCGTCCTGTCGCGTTCGACGAGCGCCTGGTCGCGAGGATCCGCAGAGTAGCCTGCTGTGGCGGCGGACTCCTCTGGGACGGCTGCGGTAGTGGCGGCCGAGCAGGCGATCGCAGCGGACGTCTGGCGCATACGCGCCTCATGCGCCTACTACAGTCCACGGGTGACCTTGGCCCAATCCAGTGGGCGTCCTGTTAGGCGGGTGCAGTCGGAATAGTGATGGTCACCCCCACAGTTGAAGCACATGAGTCGGCGTCCCGTCGTGCTGCCTGAGCCGCTGCTACTGCTGCCGCCGCCGCTGTTGCTGCTCCCGCCGCTGCTGTTGCGGCTGACACTGCTAGTGCTGGTGCCGCTACTGGTCCCACCGCTGGAACCACCACCCGATGCTTTGCGGCCCTTCTTTCCCTGAGCCAGAGCCGTCGTTCTGTAGACGGCGAGGAGGGGGATGCGGCGGCAACTGCAGCTGAAGCGGTGCTACGGTGGGCGCGGTTCGCGGCGTCCATGCCGGCGACGTCCAGGAAGTGGAGAGTGGCCCAGCGCAACAGGGTCCCGTCGCTGTTGCAAAGCAGCATCTGATGGAAGTTGCTGAAGACACGCACGTAGTCGGGGTGAATGCCGTAGAGGATAATCTAGAGGGCGGAGTATTGCGCAGGGGCATCGTCCCCAAGCTCCTCGTACAGCTTGATCGCCCGGTGCCAATAGTCAGCTGCAGACTCCTTAGCAGTTTGGCAGAGGGAGTTGAAGTTGGCGAGTCGCAAGGACGTCAAAGCCAAGGTGGCACCCTCAAACAGGGTGACGGCCAGTGCCCACGCTGCGCAAGGGTTAGCTCCTGAGCCGGTCAGCAAATCGCCAAGGAACCGACTGAAGTCTTTGGTGAAGTCCGCGGCGGCCTTCATCAGGCTGGAAGCTGCGCGGACTGCCATCTGTGTCTGGGTGGGGCCAGACGTCTGGTATGGAGTGAGGTAGTGGGGAAGAACTCCCTCGTTCATGGCCCACATACGGAAGCGCGGTTCCCACGACTTGAAGTCGTTCCCAGTCCGGAAGACGGGCGGGTCTGACTCAAACCACTTGGGTGGCTTGGCCGTCGGCAGAGCAATGGCCGGAACCACTGCGGGGCCAGGCATCGAGGAGGCAGTCCCCTTACCCAGGCGAGCCCGCAGAGCCAGCTCTTCAAAGCTCAGTCGGCGGTGAGATGAGCTCGGGTCGGCGTTGGTGGTGGAGCTGGTGCCCTGGAGGGCTGCATTGGCCTCACGCGCTCTACGATGCGCCTCCAGGCGGATGAGGCGTACTCGGAGCACCTCTTCCTTGCCCTCCTCGCCAAAGTCAGAGAGGTTCTCCACGACTTCATCAGCATTACCACCGTGGGCGAGGTGGTCCTCGCTCGGGTCAGTCGACGGATGCTGCTGCTGCTGCTGGGGCAGTAAGCCCCTTACCAGATCTTGTAGTTCGGCAACCTGCCTCGTCAAGGTATCGCGGCTCTCCGCCTGTAGGTCTGCCAACGCGCGCACTTGGCGCGCCAATGTCGTCGGGCTTGGCGGCCGCTGCTGCTACTACTGCAGCGGTGGCTCCTGGTGTTGTGGCGGCGGCTGCTGCTGTCGCTGTTGCTGCTGCTGCTGCTGCTGCTGGTACAGTGGCTGCTACTGCTGTAGTGGCTGCTACTGCTACTACTGTTGTTGCGGCTGCTGCTGCTGCCGCTGTGGTGATGATGGCGATGGTTGACGTTGACCGCTGACAGCGTTGCCCTCGGCAGCTGCGTCGGCAGCCGTACTGGAGGAGGTTAGCTTCGGCATGGCGGCCGGTTCCCTCCCCGTTTTCCCCTCCGTGGAACTCCTCTGCGAAACGTCTCCGCGAAACCTCTCCTCAGCGGGACCTCCCCTCCGCGGAACTCCTCCACGGAACGTCTCCGCAGATCCCTTCCGTGGTGAACCTCACCGCGGAAGCTCACCGCGGATTACCGTGGATTACCGCGGATTACCGCGGATTACCATGCATTACCGCGATTTTACCGTGGATTATCGCCGATTACCGAGGTCAGGTCAAGATCGCGGTGGCGCGGAATGCTGCAAGGTGCCGCACACGGTCACCACGGTCGTGCCGATGTAGAACATGGCGGGATGCCGCGAGCTGCTGGGGTTTCGCGGTCAGCACGTTCCGCACCCGTTGCGGAGCGATCGCGTTCTAGAAGCGGGGGATGTGCCACGGACTTGCGACCGCGGAGCTGCGGCATGCAGCACTGTTGTGTTCCGAAACGTCCGCGGAGGTGCTGCGGCGGAGCTGCGCGGATCCGCGGAACACCGCGGATCTGTAGTGGCAACGTCACCGCGAGGTGACCAATTCGGAACGCCGAGTGCCTCTGCAGCACCGGACGCATGTTCCGACGTGGTTGCGTCCGCCGCGGAGGCTTTGTCACCGCGGAACACCGCAGAACGACCGCGGAATGACCGCGGACTGAAAAAAAACGGTCGAAGTGGTGGTGGGCCCTCCCAAGACCTCCCGCCGAGACCGTGGGCACTGCTGCTGCTGCTACTCAAGGCGACGGTTGCGGTTGCTCACGACTTCTGCGGCTGTTGCGTCTCTACTGCGCAGCTATGCAAGCACTGGCTCGCCGCTCTGATACCATGAGAGACAGTTCCTAGCGTTGTTGTCGCTAGCGTGGCAGTACAAGCCAGCTAGCTAACTCACTAGCATACACAGGTGGAGGTGAGAACAGCAAGGGGTTGGCTAGGGACACAAACACAAGTGTCAAAAGCTGCAAATGTTGAAATATGCAGAGAGAAATGACAACTGAGGTCTGGGCAACCTAAACAGCGTCACGGACCTAGTGCACATACACACGGCGCACAAGGGCACTATTTTCTAGCAGGAGAAAACAGTGGCAAAAATACAATTTTGGCCATAACTCCCTGTAGACACGTCAGAACGACGAGCCGTTTGAACCAGAACGGCCGCACCGTTGAGATCTACGTCCTGATAGGCTGCACGCCTACGTGCTGTGACACAGCATGGATCTAGACAATACGGAAGTCTTCTAGGCGTCCGCGGCCGCCGGCCGCCAGCCTTCTACCACCGTCGCCAGTCTCAGGGATCTGAACGTGAATGGACATGAGCCGAGGGGTCACCGTAAGCTGTGTACGACACACACAACAACAAGGGTATCATTCATGTTCAGTTCAGAATCTTTTTTTATTGTCGTCGGACATTGGCCGCTGGTCTTTCGTGTACATCACAATCACGCGACTGTGGATGACCACTGTCGCGTGAATGTGATGTACACTTTTTTGCTCGTTCACAACGTGAACGAGCAAAAAAGCCCTTGAATGGGCCTATTGGCCCTGGATTTACGGACCAGTTCAAGGACTGTTTTGCCCGTTTGTTACATTAACGAGCGAACAGTTATATTCAATTAAAAGTGTTCACTTCAGTTTGCCACAATGTGAAAAACAATTGAGCGACGTAGTTGTTTTTGTAAAATCTCTCCCACGCACAGAAGATATTTTTCAACGTCGACTCGACATCTTTATTTGCAATGCAAGTATGGACGCCAATTTGACGTCGACGTCAATTTGTTTTTGGCGTATTTCTCATGTCGACGTCGTCGACATGAGAAGAGCACCAAAAAAAATTACGAGCTGTCGATCGGACCTCATCTGGTCGACAGCCCAATAGTCAAACAGGGAGGCGACGGGATGGCTATCTGCCGCCAGCCAGCCCGTCAGAGTCCCATCGTCGCCGTTATCGAGCCCTTGTGCCGGTAACGCGGGTATCGGCGTCGGTATCGAGCAGCCGTCCAGCTCGATGCCGATACCGATACCGATACTTTTTTTCCCTAGTTTGAGGACTATTAAGGAGAGCGAAAGTCGTAAAAAGAAAAAGACAGTGAGAGAGAGAGAGATGGGGGGAGAGTGTGAAAGAGAGACCCGCGAAGGTAAAGAAACACTAAAAATATACAAAGAAATATCATGAGCATGTAAGTCGTTTTCAACTCTCGCTATATAATGTTTAAAAAATAGGAAAATTGTTAGCATACGGGACCTAATCTGTGTTTGCGTCAATGACTACGGTTTTCTTTTCATGTCGTCTGTCAGTGGAGTGTGTAAGTGGGTATGCGGAGAACAATATTGTTCCCCATACAATTTTTGGCTCGGTGGACATCCGAAGTATTTGTTTTTAATAGTGGCCATCGGAAGTATTATGTACATATTGTGGACGTTATACGTATGTTTCTGTAAAAGTGGCCCTCCGATGCTTTTTCTGCGAAAAGTGGGTACGACGTTCTTTTGTTGCGAAGACAGTGGATATGAGGCAAGTGTACCCAAACAGAAGGGATCCGCCAAAAAGTGGGCATACCAGTCATCTTCTCTGACGACTGGACAATACGTAAATGAAATTCTCAACCGTGGGTAACCTGCGCAAAAAACTTTCAAATGGTGGGTAAAAAGGAATCCCCACCTTTTCTTTGTACCGGTTTGCACTTTGAATATGGACTATCGTGTGGATTTAAGGTGCTTTCCCGTCATTTTTCTGTGATAAGTTTACACCTATTGTCAAACTTTGACTAAAACGTTGGATGAACATGGACAACAACGTCCGTCCAAATGGCCCGGCACATCATGGATGGGGTACTCCCGTAGCGGACCCTGTGGCGGCTCATAGGGCATGGGTCAAATTGAAGGAGCAGTGGGACTGGTATGTAGCACGCAACTGAGAGCCGGGATGTGTAGAACTATCATGGGCCCTACATCCTGTTAGTTTGGAACACGTGGCTTGGAACTTGGGAGTGCCCATGCCGAGTAGTAGGCCACCCAACTGTCCCAAGCCATGGGAGCCATGGACATGGACCGAGCCACCAAGTCCGTAGTGGGCATTAGAGTATTATTTTGGAGACAAGTATGGGCATTCGAGTATCATTTTATTGACCATTATGGGCAATCCATTATTGTTTCAGTGACAAGTATGGGTATTCAAGTATTATTGCAGTGAAAAGTATGGGCATTCGAGTATTATGCCATTGAAAATTATGGGCATTCGAGCATTATATCACAAGTCTGGGCATTCGAGTTTTATTTTAGTGACTTGCATGGGTATTCGAGTATGACTTCAATTACAATTATGGGCATTGAAGTATTAATGATGTGACAAGTATGGGCATTCCAATATGAGCCCAGTGACAACCATGGACATCCAAGTCTAAGTCTAGGGACACATATGGGCATTCGATTATAAATCCACAAACAAGTAAGGGCATTCGTGTATGAATGAAAGGCCAACAAAGTATTGTTTCAATCTGTAAAGGTGCGCGCTTTTTGTTTCTTTTGATGTATGACCGTAAGATTAAGTTCAAAGTGTTGTATTCACATAGCCTTCACCTTCATGGGTACATTTGGTACATATTGCATGGGTACATGAAGTCATTAAATCAATGGACATTATTGTAGTATTGACAAACAACTACATGTCTTCAGAGAAACAGGAAGAAGAACCACTACCCAAACCACTGTGGATCCAACCACTTTGGATTCAGGACAAAACAGAACCAGAGCCACTGTCACACCTCACAGGCACATCCCTGACATCCCTCACAGGATATTGCATAAAAAAAATGCCCTCATCGGCATCATGCGAGTCGGTTTCTTCGTCTTCTTTGTCTTCGTGTTCATAGAAAACGTCTTCCCCGTGCCTATCCCCTTATTCTGCTTCACTTGTATAGGCATCCATTGGAGATCCATCATTTTATGTCAATGTATAATGGCACATGCCTACATATCTTGTAGTTCTTCACTGCCACAAATAGTAATACAGCGTCTGACTCACCAATGTTGCACCGACTCCGGGGCGGAACCCCACAGTCCAGTCAAGTGTATGACATGAAGTCATGTTTCAAGATCCTTGTCTAAGTATTGAGAAGTACGCAAGCTAAGAGGCATTGAGCATTACACCATCTTCCAGAAACTGAGTTGAAAATTTTGCCAACCCAACTATACCCCAAGTGAAAACAAGTCTACTACACGAGTGCAATTCGGGGCCACTAATGATCTGGCCTGCACCTCCTCCCAAGGGACTGGTCTTCTGTAAGCTCTGCAAACACACAAATGGAAACGAGTTAGTAGGAGAAGCATGACTGAGGACCATGTTCTGAAATCCTTCATTAACAATAAGGAACACTTGAGCGATTGAAATCGAAGACACTGTAGGACTGTTAGTTGAAACAAACTCACCACATGCCAAAAGAACAGTTGGTGTTGTCCACTTCGGCATGGGAAGCCATTCACAACTCCTCACGATCCTCTACATCATCGTGGTTGACTCATTCATTGCCACTGGAGACTGAGACGGGGTCGACTACCTCCTGTCCCCCCTCCTCCCCCTCCTCGTCCTCCTCCTCTGCCCCCTCCTATCCCCCTCCTCCCCCTCCTCGTCATCCTCGTCCTCCTCCTCCTCCCCATCTTACCCCTCCTCCTCGTCCTCCTCCTCATCCTCCTCCTCCCCCTCCTCGTCCGACTATGCCTCCTCTTCAACATGAGGGGCATCATCTGCCTCATCCCCGGAGTACCCGATGGCATCCGCGTTCGACGTGCACGACGCCCTCATGCGAAGCTCTGTCTCTAGCTCTGTGACGCGTGCGGCAGCCATATGCTCTGGGGTTGGGGCCTCCATGTTAGGACATGCCCGATGCACATGGCCTTGCTTCTCACAACGGGTACATATGCGCAGCTTTTTCACCTTGGCATACCTGTCCAATCTCACTGTGGCTGGGCGCCCGCGCCAGCGACGTGGGCCAGGCTGCTTCCACTTCAGGGTAGCCGGCTTCACAAGCCTCAGCTTCAGCAAGGGGAAAGGAGCGTTGTACGTCCGTTTGTAGCTGCAGTTAAGGTAGCCGAAGTCCACGTACGCCATGGGATTGAGGGCATTCTCCACCAAGAGACTGCAGGCATGCGTGCATGGCATCCCATACTCACGCTAGCGGCTGCACGAGCACTCTTTAGTCTTGATGTTGACGTCGTGTGGAGTGTCGTATGGGCGCAGTACAGTGCCGCTTGTCCAACGTCCAGCCTCATCCCTATCCAGATCCAAACTGTACTCCCGTCTGCGGTCACAATATTTTTTTCACCTTCAGGTACAGCGCCGGTGCGACGCTGCCCTCAACGTCATGTGCCATCTTGCGGTGAATGCGCCAGAGCCTCTGCACAAACACGTGAAGGTTCACAAAACAGAAGCATCCGCGTTCGACGTGCACTTGATGGCATTGCTGGTGGTGTGCCCTTCGCGAGGTACAGGGCAATAAAGCCTGCTCCATTGTTCCTTGGGGATGTCGGGCTCCCCATTACCACCCAGCAGGTAGTCCACAGCCTTCGGAACTGCTCGCCGCATCTCGGCCAGGCAGGCATCCCAATCCGCCTGCATTGTCACATGAGCTAGGTTCTAGAACAGAGAGTCCAACCTGCCCTGGCACCAAGATTGCACGTTCCGCATGAGGTACCACGTGCAGTAGGTGTGCGTTGTATCCGGTAGTTTGGCCTCCACGGCGTTGGCCAAGCCTTTCTCGCGGTTTGAAATGACTGTGGTGCCAACGTGTTTGGAGGTCGGGTAGGCTGCTCCCACAAGCTCGCAAAACCACGTCTAGTTGCGCTCGTCCTCTCCAGACACCAAAGCGTAGGCCGCGGGCATGGCATTGTCATTTGCATAAAAAAACTGCATGATCAACAGTACCTGCTCGTATCCATTCTTCAGGTGGGTACAGTCCATGACAAGCAAGCGCCGAGTGTCCTCAAAACTTCTGCGGCGGCGGCGGGTTTTGGTTTTTGCTTGCCCGGGCATTTGCCGGGCCCCGCTACCGCGGGGCCCGGTAGATTCCCTTTCTTCTATCACACGTGCGCCGCATCTTGCAACCCCCCACCCGCCCAATATCCGACAAACCACCTAGTTACACTGGTGGGGTTTGGGTTTTTTTTTTACTTGCCCGGGCATCTGCCGGACCCTGCGGTAGCGGGGCCTGACAGATTCCCTTTCTGCTATCACACGTGCGCCGCATCTCACAAACCCCCTCCTAATATCCGATAAATCCCCTAGTTACACTCTGGGGTTTGGGTTATATTTTTTTTGGGTTCGGTCACGATATACCCAGTTTTCGGAACTGTATAACTGATATACCAATGTCGCAAAAAAAATAACGCATATGACAACGCCGTAAAAAAACAACGCATATGCCAATGTCGCACAATACACAACGCATATGACAATGGCATACATAAAATAACGCATATGCCAACGTTACACAGAAAATACGTGAGGAACCCAAAAACGCTAAAAAAAATGTCATGATCCTGCCACATACCATGTAGCATTGATGCATAACATGCATTTTGTCATTCACTATGTCTCAGATGAATGCACCATTGCACTTTTTTTCCATGTCAGGTCCAAAACACATGCTCTGATCGAGCATGAAAAAAGGGGTGGGCGGCTGGTTGATTTTTTTGCGGAAGCTGGGCGGATGGTTGCTTTTGTAACGCAAGGTGGGCGGATGGTTGCTTTTCTTCCGAACCACAGGCGGATCGTTACTTTTCTTCCGAACGACGGGCGGATGAGATTCACACTTTGCGTTTTATGGGTATATGAGCTATCTCACCCAATTTTTTTACTTTCCCGGGCACCTGCCGGGCCCCGCGGTAGCGGGGCACAGCAGGTGCCCTTTCGTCTATCACAATGTGCGCCAAATCTTGCAAACTCCCTCAAAACAATGAAAAACCCCATAGTTTAAATGGGGGGTTTGGCGGGGTCATCGTGAGCTCGCAGGGAGGTTTCGCCGCGAAACTCCACCTGGAAGCTCGGGATGACTTGCGAAGCTCAAACTCAAAATCTATGTAAAATGTGTTACATACATGAAACATACATCAGGCTTGCCCTGTTTTCGCTCGCACGATGAAAAACATGGGCACCGCTATCATTTTGTTCGCGACTATGGACACCGCTGGCTTTTCTTTTTCAACTATGGAGTCTGCGATCTTTCCGATTTTTACTATGGACACCGCTGCTTTATCTGGCGAAACGATGGGTTCATTAACACTCCTTCCAAAGTCATGTGTACATCATCCACGTATCCAGGGAACATGCTCCAAAAATCTGATTTCTTCACGTACATCTTCTCCAGGCAGGCCTTGTTCGCACGGTATAGGGTGGTGTAGAGTACCTTGGTGTTGCTAACCTTCATTACGGCTGCCTGTAGCGCCTTTGGTGTTGCCGACGGGTCCTTCGCGAGGGTGCTTTCGATGTGCCGTGCCACCCAATGCGTAGAGTGCACTGGGTTACCCTGGCTAACTCCGGGATAAAAAAGGTGCCCATCAGTGAAGGACGTGATGTGGAACGCTCCCGACATCGTGTTGTACGTTGCACGTATGATCCACGGGCACTTCTTGGTGACCAACTGCTTGCACCGCGCCACAAGACCCGTGCGGTCGCTCTTCAGCCACCTCAACAACATGCGGTTGTGAACCGCATACTCTTCCACGGCAGCTTTGCAGGCTGCCATGGTGTGAAACGATGAGATGCCGGGGAAGTCTGTCTCAACCCTCCGCTTCTTCGGGGTTGCTGCTTGTGGGGCCGGCTTGGCAATGTTTGGGGAGGCAGCCTTTGCCATGGCGTCGGCTGTCCTTGCCTCATCATCAGACCCGACTGGCAGGCCCGTGGCCAAATGCACACGACCACCTACACAGGTTTCAGGGGACCCTCTGTTTCACGACGTGGGGCACCGTCCACTGTAGTGTGTCGTGCATCGTCCTCCTCATGGGAGGAGAGCGGAGGACTGCGTCAAGCAAGACTCGTCTGTCACGTCTTTGGTGCAGTCGTCGGGTGGGAACCACGAAGACGTGACTGCTCCACCACCTCTCTGGTGAGTATTCCCTGACATCGGGATACAATATGGGCACCTCGTGCCGAAAACACGGCTCTAAGTAACTTAGTTGCCCCCATCCATCTCCCATGCACGTTGCATGAGGCCTTCGTGAGGGAGTGCAACATCATCGACGATGAGCTGTACCACAATGGGCAGCAAGGCGAGAACCCCCCACCACAAGCAACCCTCCATACGGAAAAAGTGTTTTCCAACCTTAGGTTTGAGAGCAGCCAAGGGAACCACATGGTTGCCCTTTGTGGTGGGAGGTACTTTGCGACTCGGGAAACCGGCGGAACGTGCAACGAGACAGCCTGTGAAAATCATAAAGGAATTCGCACAAAGACAAGGACACACTCCAAGAGGACCAATTTCTGATCCAGTAAACTTTGATGACCCGCCGACTAACGCAATCAAATGACGCAATCAGTCATGTGGTGTTCACCGCGTACCTACGAGTGGAACGCCTGCAATATCATGTGTAGTTCCACCCTAAACAAGGCATCGGAGCCCTGGCAAACCACGTCAATTGCATTCCATATTACGCTCACGTCGGCCGACGATGTAGTTGCAAGTCATGTCATCATCAATGTTTAAATCCATCTCGAATCTGTTAAAACCATGAAGTATATGTCAAGCATGCCCATTACGGACACTAACCAGGGCACAACTGTCATGTCGGTTTTCACCATGGGCACCGGTGACTTTCTTTTATTCCGACTATGGACACCGCTGACATTGATTTCGACATTGGACACCCCCGTCGGTTCGTTTTCGACCATGGACGGTGCTGATTTATTGAGCGAAACAATGGGCATCTTACAATACTGTCCTAAAAAATGAGTGGGATACCTATGAGTAATAGGTCTACTCACGGCTATCCGGACTTGGAAGAATAGCAACAGCACATAGACATGCCGTGTATAGTTTTCATTTTTGGTTTGCATTGTTTAAGTCATGTACGGTTTATTTGGGAAACGTGACGTCAGTTTTGTAAAGAATTGCACTAGTTGGGGTCCTGAAAAAACTACGACATAACTCCGTTTTACCCACTAATGGGTCTCCGCATCTTCTCCTGGCCATTTGTTACACAAAATGGACATGATAACGAAAAAAAAATCTCATATACCCACTTTTCCTAAGATCATGCATGCCAAGCCCACCATTAGAAGGAAATTCACGCTACACCAGTTCAATACGTATCATTTTGTGAAAGTGGGTACACTGACTTTTGTTTTCAATTTTATCATTTCCACTTCACATTTTATATCAGTTTATGTTCATTGTTCTTTCACGTGACCAAATTTCAAGCATATCTTTACTTTCCAACATGTGGCTGCCTTTCTAATCTAGAAAACAATGGGGATGTGATTTATGTCCAGTTTAGAACTTTTGTTTTTCGTCGTCGGACATGTGGCTGTCAGTCTTTCGTGTAAATCACAATCCCATCGTCGTGGCCGCACGCGTTCACACGATGAGCTCGTTGGTAACGCAAACAAGTAGAAAAGTCCTCGAATGGGCCAAACGGCCCAAAGCCAACTGACCCAATTATGGATTGTTCCGCTCATTCGGTAAGCGAACGAGCAAAGGAGTTCTCGAGCATGTCGTCTTATCCCCTTTGCACAAGCTATGCAAAGGGGATAAGATGGCGAGACAACATTTCAACCGTGCGATCGTCAAATGGATCGGAGTTCGACCAACTAGGTTTAAGTCCAGCAAACGTATTGTCTTTCTTTTGGGGGGTTCGGTCACGATATACACACTCTTCGGAATAGTATAGCTGATATACCAATGTCGCAAAAAAAGAACGCATATGACAATGCCACACGAAAAAAAGCGCATGTGCCAGTGTCGCACAGAAAAGAACGCATATGACAATGGCGTACATAAAACAACGCATATGCCAACGTTACACATAAAATACCCGAGGAACCCAGAAATGCTAAAAAAAGTGTCATGTTCCTCCCACATACCATGTAGCATTGATGCATGACATGATTTTTGTCATTCACTATGTGTAACGGGCTGAGTCTCCAGCTCCTGCTCTGAAGTCGTCGTCGGAGTTCGCAGAAATGGCGTTCTCAGTCCGTGTTTACCCCCTTCGCAAGACTGAGGGACAATCGTCATCAACGACCCAGAGCAGGGAGACTCGAATATTTTGAGTCTCCGGAGGCCCAATTCCGTTCTTAACCAAACCCCTGGTTTTGAGACCCAAACCGGGGGTTTTTACCTCGAACTCTTGTGTTCGCACATGTTATTTTGTTCGTTTTATGTTGAAGTTTTTCGTAAACGAACTTTGATTCACGTTTTTGTCGTTCTGGCACGAAATGGTCGTGTGCAAGGCACGCTGGCAATTTCGCGCTCACCCTCGCTCCCCCTATCCCTCGCCCTCTCTTGCTCATTTGCAAGGAGGGCGAGGGGGCGGTGAGGGCACGAGGCCACGAGGCCTCGCCCTCGAGGCCCTCGTGGCCTCTCAGCCACCGATCGTGCTGAGGCCGCGATCGGCGGCTGGTGGCTGGCCGGCCGGTGGCCGGCCGGTCACTTGGCCGGCCGCNGGGTTTACCCCCTTCGCAAGACTGAGGGGCAATCGTCATCAACGACCCAGAGCAGGGAGACTCGAATATTTCGAGTCTCCGGAGGCTCATTTCCGTTTTTAACCAAACCCCTGGTTTTGGGACCCAAACCGGGGGTTTTTACCTCAAACTCGTGTGTTCGCACGAGTTATTTCGTTCGTTTTATGTCGAAGTTTGTCGTAAACGAACTTCGATTCACGTTTTGTCGTTCTGGCGCGAAATCGTCGCGTGCGAGGCACGCTGGCGATTTCGCGCCAGTTGTTTCGACCTCACCCTCGCTCCCCCTATCCCTCGTCCTCTTTTGCTCGTTTGCAAGGAGGGCGAGGGGGGGCGAGGGCACGAGGCCACGAGGCCTCACCCTCGAGGCCCTCGTGGCCTCTCAGCCGCCGATCGGGCAGAGGCCGCGATCGGCGGCTGGTGGCTGGCCGGCCGGTGGCCGGCCGGTCACTTGGCCGGCCGCCGGCCGTCCAGCCGGCCGGCAGCGAGCTGGCCGGCGGCCAGCGAAGTGCTGGCCGCCGGCCAGCCGTCGCTGACGCGAGGGGTGGTGCGCAACCACCCCTCGCTTCAGCGAGGTGGGAGGGCCGAACCGGCCCTCCCGATACATTCCTCCCCACTTGTTATGAACCGTCCCGGTTCATGAACAACAAGTAGGATTGTCAGTCAGTGAGTCATCAACATTGTGAAAGAAAATTAATAATTTCAATCACCAGATAAACATGAACACGTGCATGGTACTTAGACCTAAGCTGTAGCTTGTAGGTTAGCATGGCTAGCGGCCTCCCCCTTTAGGCTGGAGCGTCCGCGGGACAACCATGTTGGGCGTCCCCAACCTCCTATGGTCGCTGTCCATGAATGCTGCCCTATGGGAATGTTGTTCACTTTTCCCGCGTTCAGGTGTTACCTCCTGCCACGCGTTGATCTGTGCGAGGTTCAAGCTCGCTCCAGTACTCGTTGACCACCCCTGTGGGCAACCGAGATTCGGGCTCCCATGAATTATGTTCAGGTCCACAACCGGCCCGATGAACGAGGTACTCCCTGACAACGCGCGACCGAAGAGTACGCTCTCGGTGCTAGAGTAGGCAAAGGACCTCGTATTGGCCGTCGGCAGCCAGGACTGCTGGCGGTGGCTGAACGGTTCCTTGTGTTGTGTACGGAGCTAGCAGGCTCACATGAAACACGTCATGTATCTTCATACTCGGCGAAAGTAGCAATCGGTATGCCACTGGCCCGATGCGTGCCACAATGGGAAACGGCCCAATCCACTTCGGCAGAAAGTTTCTTGCCCTTGGCGACTTCAACCGAAGGCTTTTAGTGTTGAGCAGCACTTTGTCACCGATGTCAAACGACACCTCCCGGCGACCTTTGTCGGCATATGTCTTTTGTCGCTGTCGAGCTGCTTGAAGGTGACCCTTCGCCTCCTGTAACAAGGAGTCGATGCGCTCGGCAAAGGCTTGAGCAGAAGGGACCTGCCCTCTTGTACTCCCACTCTTCACCAATGAAGAGGGTACCACTGGATGCCGACCACTGTTCAACACGAACGGTGTGAACTGTGTGGACTCATTCACCGAGTTGTTCACCGCAAACTCTGCCGGTGCTAGGAATTTGTCCCAATCATGCTTGGCAGGGTCCACGTACATGCGGAGCATCTGCTCGAAAGTGCGATTCATGCGCTCTATTTGTCCGTCAGTTTGAGAGTGAAATGCTGTCGACATTTGCGACTCACTGCCGAAGTACTCGTGCATCTTTTGCCAGAACTTACTAGCAAATCTTCAATCTCGATCGGAGATAATGCGCAACGGCAAGCCGTGGTACTTCACGACACCCTCAAAGAAGAGACGAGTGGTCTCTTCTGCGTTCACGTCAGTGGTTGTAGGAATGAAGTGTGTCATCTTCATCAAAAGATCCACAACCACTAGTCTTGCATCATGGCCACGGGCCGTGTCCGGAAGACCAGTAATGAAGTCCATGCTGACGCACTCCCATGGAGTCCCAGGAATGGGAAGCTGCTGGAGAAGTTCAGCAGGCTTCTTGTTACTAGCCTTATTCCAAAGACATGGGTCGCATGTCATGCAATACTTACGGACATCGACACTCCACCCTGGCCACCAATAGTAGTCCGAGAGTGCCTGTCCGGTCTTTCGGGGTCCCACGTGACCTGCGACCGGCGGGTCGTGGAACTGGGAGATAACCTTTGCTCGAAGGTCTCCCGAGTTTGGCACACAACTTGTTCTCCGTGCCAGAAGATTCCTGCGGCCTCCACCAAGCCGTACTTGTCCAGATTTCGAGAGTCTTGAAACCAAGAATCCACACAGTATCCCATCCGGATCCTGTTTACAAATCCGTTGTAATGGATATTCTCTCGTGGTGGTTGCCGCAGAGGTACAGTGGGATTTGGTGGTTGTACGGTTGCTGTTGCAATGGCCATAAAACACCCACTGACCTCGGTAGTTGCTTTGATTTCCACGGGCTGTCGGCTTAGTAGATCGGCTACATTGATGCGTCCTGGCCGATATTCTCATGTGAACAAGAATCGACTCAGGTATTCGCTCCAACGCGCCTGTCGTCGTGACAGGTTCAGTTGCGTTTGGAAAAACACCAATGGATTATGGTCGGTCACGACCGTCACACCCCCTTCAGCACCCTTGAGGTAGCAACGCCACATCTTGAAAGCATGTACTACCACAGGGAGCTCTTGATCCCCAGTCGTGTACCGTGTTTCCGCGGGGATGAGCTTCTGGCTCTCATACGCAACTGGGTGACCGTTCTGCATGAGGACGGCTCCGAGTCCTACTACCGTCGCATCACATCGAACCTCCCACGGTTGCGATGGATCCGGAAGAGCTAGGACGGGCGCCGTGGATAGAAGCTCTTTGACTTTGAGGAATGTGTTCTCGCAATCAGGTGTCCATTCCCAACGCATGTCTTTTCGCCTGAGCCAGGTTAGCGGTGCTACCAGGGTCAAAAACCCTTGCATAAACCGTCGAAAGTAGTTTGCAAGGCCGAGGAAAGACCGAATCTGCCCAACATTGTCAGGGCGTGGCCAGTCCACAACGGCTTGGACCTTTCGTGGGTCGACACGGATGCCGTCCTTGCCGACGATATGTCCAAGGTATTCGAGCTCATCTTGTGCAAACTTGCACTTGCTCACTTTCGCATAGAACTTCTGTTCCCAAAGGACTGCGAGAACTTCGCGCAAATGTTCTATGGGCTCTTCCATTAATTTGGAGAAAACCAGGATGTCATCCAGGTAAACCAAGACAAACTAACCAAGTTGCTTGGCAAACGTTCGACTCATTTCTCCTTGGAAGGTTGCTGGGGCATTTGTAAGCCCGAAGCTTAACACTCGGAACTGATAGTGTCCCATGTGCGTTTGAAACGCGGTTTTGGGCACATCATCTTCCGTGATGCGGATTTGATGGTACCCTTGAGACAAATCCAAGGAAGAAAATACTTTTACGCCTTGGAGTTGGTCAAAAAGGTCCTCAATCCGTAGTAAGGAGAATCGATTTTTCACCGCCAGCTTGTTCAACGCCCTGTAATCCACGCACATGCGTAAACCACCATCCTTTTTGTTCACAAAAAGGATCAACGCACCGTACGGCGAGCTACTTGGCTCGATCCATCCTTTTGCAGGGTACTCTTTGATTTGGCGTTCGGCCTCTTACCTTTCTGCTGGACTAAGGCGATACATGGGTCTGAACAGAGGAGTCGCCTCTGGTTGCAGCGGAATCGTGTGGCCCATGTGTCTTTCTGGTGGAAGCCCAGCCGGTGGGTCTTGGAATACATCCGAGAACTCCGCCAATAGAGATCTGATCTCTTGTGGCGTGTCTTCCTTCACGTCGTCCTCCAGTTTCTGCAGCTGAGCCAAGAAGTATCGACAACCTTGTCGAATACGTCTCTTGACCTGCATTGCAAACAAGCTGGCATGGACTTTGAGTCAGGTCGGTGATAATTGCACACTCGGAATCAATGTAAAGCAGCGTTGTCCTTTTCGGAGGATCAAATGCTTTGATTCAAAGAACATTAGAGCCTTGTTGTCACGAAGCCAGGGATCGCCTAGCACCACGTCAAACGGGTCAAGAAGGTTGAGTGCCTTCAACGTGACACTTTGTGTATACCCTTGAATACAAATTTTTGCTTTACAAGTACCTATTACGGGTACCGTACGGTTGTCACCAACAACAACTGCGCCATTTGATGGCTCGTACTTCAGGCCAACCTGACGGGTAAAGCCAAGGCTAACAAAAGAGTCGTCCCCTCCAGTGTCAGCAAGTACATTCACGGGAGCACCAGCTAGGTGTCCTTTGAACTGCATCGTCATGTTGCCTCCACTCTTCCGAGTGAACAGACTCGATGACGGTAAGCCAGGTTTATGATAAACACGGAATCTGTACGACAGGCGTCGCAACTCCCATGATTCACCCACTCGAGTCCACATCTTGTGGGCACGTGTGAATTCGGCCAGCACCTTCCATTCTTTTAATTTCACTGGGTCGAAATTGTCGACTAAAGGTACAGTGAATGTGATTGAGCTCATCGCTTTGAGGGCGTTTGCTTCAATCACTGTGTTACACAACTCTTGCACAGTGGTTGGTGTCGCCACCACTAAGCAGGTTCGGTCATGCATCTCGTCTGGAGATGCAATATGAAGTGGGCAATGTCAATCAGCAAGTGGAGAATGAGGTTCAATGAGAGGGAAGAAGACAACAGAGAAATTTGAACTCGTCAAAAACTCAAATTGTTTAACATCCTTGTCAGAAAACATGAACTCACACTCGTGATCTAGTTTTACCCCTGAGTGGTCCCCACTGCCGTCACTCAGGGGTGGGGAAAACCCGCCCCACGGCCCTGTCCGTTACCACAGCCGGGCCCATTGCCGCGACCGCGACCCTGTCCACGGCCTTGTCCGCGGCCTCCTCCTGCACCATCCCCACGAGGTGCTGCTGCTGCAGCTAGCGCTGCGGCCTCTTAACCACCAGCAGCCTCAGGGCACTGAGCCCTAAAGTGGCCCGGGTACATGCAGTTGTGGCAGAGCCCGTCGCGGAAGGCTGCGTTGCGACGCTCACGCGCCGCCTGCAACTCGTCATTCTCGCGGCTGCGCTTGTTGTTGGGACCCTTGTGTCCACCAGCCTTCTTGGCTGGAGGTTTTGTAGGCTGCTTTCCCTTGGCCCTGCCTCGCTGTCCAGCTGACCCACCAGCTCCTGCAGCGTCCACGCGCATGTCACGACCTTGTTGTGCACGCGTGTTTGGCCGTGCATCAGAGTAGTGCTTCGGGTTCGCCGAATACACTTCGCTCATGTAGTCGCACAACGCCCTCCACCTTGTCCAAGCTTGGCCAGTGGCTGTCGTGGTGGTCTTGTCCTTCAACTTCTCGCTGGCGAGACCATCACGCAAGTACTCTAGCAGCATGCACTCCTGGTACTTGAACGTCTGAGTGCCATCCCCCTCGGTGAAGCTTTCGGCTTCCTCCACGAGTGCGGTGAACTCACTCAAGTAGGATTCGAGCGAGCTGCCCAGCTGCCTGAAGTCCTTGATCTTGTGGAAGGCACGCTATGCCTCCTCACGTTGGGTGCACTTCTTGCGCATGATTGCGCAGAAGGCCTCCCACGGCATGGGCTGCCACTCGGGGTGCGGCTGCTGCGCAGTCCACTCCTTGACCACATACTTGAAGAATTTGTCTTCAAGTTGTGTCGTGGCAAGGTCGCCCCACTGGCTGAGAGGAGCCTTGTGGACATGTAGAACGTACTCCATGTGGTTCAGCCAGTCGGCCAGCTTCACGCCCTTCTGGAAGATCTCCACACTGTGGAGGAAGGACGTGTTCATGACCGACCCCGAAGTCGTTGAGGTAGGCAAGTCGTCGCTGCCACCGGCAGTGGCATCCATAGCTGCGGCGCGTTGTGCTTGCTGTTGCATCCGCACCTGGGTCATGCTCTGCAACGCCTTGTTGAGGTCGTTGCATCGGCGGCTTGCCTCATGGGCGGCCAGGCGCTGCAGCTGGCGATCATGGTCAAGGTACGTGATGTTGTGCCCGACGTGGGCCAGCAGATTGGCGAATGCGAACTTGAGCTCTGATGTCGTCAGAGCGTCGGCGATAGCCTCTAGGGCCTTGCATTGTCTGTGCACCCTTACCCATTGCAAGAGGGTACGGTTTGCGTACACGCCTCCAAGGAGTCCCACCTTTTGGAGGAGACTGTCTTCGGCGACGACGCTCGAGTGGACGCTGCCCTGTCCCATTGCGGCCACATCGTAGGAAGGGGGATCCACCCCCATTCCTCCGAGTGGTGCCGTATCTCCACCGTTGGTGGTGATCTTTAGTCGGCCTGCCGCCTCAGCAACAAACTCCGCAAGCCTACGACGGCCATCGCAAATTGCCTTTGCGACATCGTCGTCCGGCTCGTTCTCGCGGGAACTTCCCGTGTGACTGCTTTCGGCGTCCTTGCTGCTCTCGGCCGTCTCCCTGGCGTCGGCAGCTTCAGGAGATGCGGCGGGCGCCTTTTCCTTCTCAAGCAATCGGCTCGAGTTTGCCGCACGACGATGGCGATGGTCGCGATCCTCATCGCCTTCGCCATCGTCGGCGTCGTGCTCTTCGTCGGGGTCTTCCTCCGGAAGATCCTCCTCCATCGCGTCGTCCGTCGCATGGGGTTCGCCCATGTGCGTGTCGACATGCTCGTCGAGCACCTTTGCGGCCTTCGCACGCTTCTCGGTGTCACCGAGGTTGGCGTCGGTTGCCTTAGGCGGTACGGTTGCCTTCGATGGCACGGTTGCCTTAGGCGACACAGTTGCCTTATGCGGTACGGTTGCCTTTGGGTTGGCAACCGTGCTCACGGCGGCGGCTCCCAAAACTTGGAGTCCGCCAAGGATGCGTGGTGAGAATGTCACCACCTTGCCCTTGTTGGCCTTAGACGGTCCGGCACTTGCCATCCCGTCGCTCGTGCAACTAGCACGTGAAGGTTGTTGTGGGGATCACCCCACAACGAGGAGGAATCGCCTCCTAAGACGTTGCTCTCACGATCGGTGAGGCAATTTCAATTCATGTTTCTGTTTTCCTAGGCCGCCACGTCGGCACAAGGTCGTGGGTTTAGAAACTAGTCCTCCTAGGCCATGACTCATGGCACTTGGTAGCAACTAGGATCTAGGAAAACAGAAAATCAAAATACAAGGGAGTGACAAGAGGTGTGAGTACCGCTCACAAAACTAAGACAAAGAGCAAGAAGAGAAGCAAGTACAAGGTCTAGAACAAAAGACTACTTTTCTTCTTGTCTTCTTGTCTTCTTGTCTTCCTTGGCCTCCTCTTGAGTCTTCTTTGCGCGTCTTGCACCCCTTGGCGACGTCCTCCTTGAGCCGGCGTCGTTGGAGGAGCTGCCAAAAATCCCCAAGGTGGCACCCTCCTTTTTAGGGTGCTATTAGGTCATGAGATTCCCTAAGCTTGGGGAGGGACGCTGTCCCAATTTTTCGGAAGAAGGAGGTTTGAAGGAGCCTTGAAAATGAGGAGGATTTTGTGGTTTTAGAGGTGGGAACTCCCCAACCCGCCCCACAAAAATCCTCCTAGCCCCCTGGAAGTGTGGAGAGGCTGGAAGGAAGTGGCTCCACAAAGTAGAATGTTTTTCCAGCTCTGCAACGTACTTTACGGCGCTTCAATCCGTGAAGTATGGATGTCGTAGTCCGTTCTGGCGTTTTTGCTGCTGCTTGGAGTTGCCGGCGGCGTTTTATCTATGTCGTAGCCGCCGTTTCCGTCGAACCCTTGGTCGCGAGGGTCGTCTGGCTCTGAGAACCACTGTAACTTACTGAGTCTCCAGCTCCTACTCTGAAGTTGTCGTCGGAGTTCACAGAAATGGCGTTCTCAGTCCGCGTCAGGGGTTTATCCCCTTCGCAAGACTGAGGGGCAATCGTCATCAACGACCCAGAGCAGGGAGACTCAAATATTTCGAGTCTCCGGAGGCCCATTTCCGTTTTTAACCAAACCCCTGGTTTTGGGACCCAAACCAGGGGTTTTTACCTTGAACTCTTGTGTTTGCACGAGTTATTTTGTTCGTTTTATGTCGAAGTTCGTCGTAAACAAACTTCGATTCACGTTTTTATCGTTCTGGCACGAAATGGTCGCGTGCGAGGCACACTGGCGATTTTGCGCCAGTTGTTTTGACCTCACCCTCGCTCCCCCTATCCCTCGCCCTCTCTTGTTCGTTTGCAAGGAGGGCGAGGGGGGACGAGGGCACGAGGCCACGAGGCCTCGCCCTCGAGGCCCTCGTGGCCTCTCAGCCGCCGATCGGGCTGAGGCCGCGATCGGCGGCTGGTGGCTGGCCGGCCGGTGGCCGGCCGGTCACTTGGCCGGCCGCCGGCCGTCCAGCCGGCCGGCAGCGTGCTGGCCGGCGGCCAGCGAAGTGCTGGCCGCCGGCCAGCCCTCGCTGACGCGAGGGGTGGTGCGCAACCACCCCTCGCTTCAACGAGGTGGGAGGGCTGAACCTGCCCTCCCGCTACACTATGTCTCATACGAATGCACCATTGCATTTTTTTCCATGTCAGATCCAAAACACATGCTGTGTTCCAGCATGAAAAAAGGGGTGGGCGACTGGTTGATTTTGGATGGATGGTTCCTTTTGTAATGCAAGGTGGGTGGATGGTTGCTTTTCTTTGGATCCACGGGCGGATTGTTACTTCTCTTCCGAAAGACGGGCAGATGAGAGTCACACCTTGCGTTTTATGGGTATCTGAGTTGTTTCACCCTTTTTTGTATGTATGACTTCATAAGGTCAATAACTTTGTAGAGAGAGTATCTAAGCTTTTTTTGGCATAGTCAAAAAGGTCTCAGTCTGTCATCCGATCTATCTATCCGAATACTATACTCTCCTGATGAAAAGAGTCAACTCTAGAGGTCGATGGTTGACTGTTTATAGAAAACAACAGAAACCCAAATAAGTTTTACTGCTAAGCATGCATAAACAGGACCCTTAGGTAGTCACAAGGGGACAAGGACTGCAACAAGTGTTGTACAATGTACTCAAAGACAAAACTCTACCTACCAAGTATCTATAGCCACCATTATGCCCACAAACAAAATATTCTGCTCACTCCTAGACACGTAGCGAACAATGCCCAGTGTGCACACCATGCAACGATTGTGCGCTTAACCAAAATTTGTGGTCGATCATAGGGTTCATCGCACGCCGGAAGAATGGAGGCAAGGCCGACAAGGCCAACCCCATCGACAAGATCGTCCAGTTGATGGATGAAGAAAGGTTATGTTTGCAAAGACGTAATATTCTTCGGGATTTTCCTTTTTTCACAAGTGTGCTTTGGTAGTTATTTCAACAAGCAAGAGAGACAATAATCCTTGTAATCTCATACAAAGCATATCTTACATCGTACTTTTCGTTCGATCGTTTTATTGGACGACTTATCACATTTTCCCCAAAATTTTGATTCGTTATGTTAACTGATAATCCATTGGGTGAAATAGCTTAGATACCCATGAAACGTAAAGTGTGGCTCTCATCCGCCCTTTGTTCGGAAGAAAAGCAATATTCTGTCCATGGTTTGGAAGAAAGGTAACCATCCGCCCACCATGCGCTTTAAAAGCAGCCATCTGTCCAGCCTCCGCAACAAAATCAACCAGTCGTCCACCCCTTTCTTCATGCTGGATCATCGCATGTGTTTTGGACCTGACATGGAAAGAAGTGAAATGGTGTATTTGTCTAAGACATAGTGAATGACAAAAATCATGTCATGCATGAATGCTACATGGTATGTGGCGGGAACATGACTTTTTCTTAGCGTTTCTGGGTTCCAAAGGTATTTTGTGCTTAACGTTGGCATATGCGTTATTTTTTGTACGACATTGTCATACGGCAAAAATGACAATTCCCCCTTGTTTTGTTACCCATGACCCTCATATACCCCTCTATCAGAACAATAAGCCCCATATACCCCTTCGTTGGAACACTAAGCCCCATTTCCCCTTGTCCGCCAAAAATAAGCCCCATCCGCCCCCCAGTTTTCACCATGCTCAAACAGCGACGCATGTCGCAAGTTAAGCATGGCGTAAGCCGGCATGCCTGGGAGAATGCGGCCCTCTATCGCGGCCGTCGCGATGGAGGGCCACGATAGTTTCGAGGGGTGGGGGAAGGGAGGGGGGGGGAGATTACCGGCCGACGACCGTCGGTCGGCACTTCGTCAACCACCCCCCCTCCTTGTCAACCCACCTGGTCGCCGATCGAGGCCCTCGCAATTGAGGGCCGTGATGGTACGGGCGGCCGGCGGGCGTGAGTGTGGTGGGGGCGTGGCGGGTGAGAAGATTCAAGTAAGCTTCCTAGCAATACTCCCGTTGACCAAGCGTTAGTGCCTGATCAGACGGTGACGACAGTCACAAGTCGTGCACGCAACGTCAAGAGTTTGGCCAGGGGACACAAGGCAAAGTGTCTGAATGCTTCATAAGCATTTACGGAGAGAGATAACAAATGACAGGTCCATGGCATAAATACCTGCCGCGGCGCACAGCGGGTGTCGCACGCGGCGGTCCAAGAGCTGTCCTAAAACAGGCCCAAAATCACTGTTTTGGCCATAACTCTGCGCACACATGTTAGAATGCTACACCGTCTGAACCTAGACGTGCAGAATCTCAAGCCGGACGCTACGACTGGTCACATGCATGCATCCATCATAAGACAGTGGACACACAATGCAAAAACATGCAAATCGGGCTCATGGCCAGTCCGCCGAAAAACTCCAGCAAGCTGCAGAAAAATAGCAGGAAGTCCCGGCAGTGTCCGGGGCTCTGGAACTGTAGTCGGCCAACTCCAAGCTGGTAGTCCGCCGCCATTCATTGCACCAGTGTCACCAGGGCCCGCCTCAGGGATCTGCACAAGCATGGACACGGCCGAGTGGTCACAGTAGAATGTACAAGAACGTCACAAATCACAACACTCCCCCATGACCCGATGGTACGCATGTCCATGCACGTGCAGCACTGGGACAAGTACAATAGTGTGTGTGAAACAGATGGGACACGGACACACATCCCACACTCAACCACCCTCAGGCATGGGGCGAAGCCCAATAGAACAAATGGCCACCAAGAACTTTCCGCGAGCTTGTGCCTTCGTCAAGAAATCAGCACACTACATGTCAATGCCAACCCACATGACGGAGATCACGTGTCGCTCCACCAGATCACGCACAAAGTGATGCTCAACTGCAATGTGCTTCGTGCGAGCATGAAAGACACCGGAGTTTTCCGCAATGGTAAGAGCACTCTGGTTGTCACAACAAAGCACAATGGCGGGTACTAACTAGCCAAGCTCAAGAAACAAGCGCTGCAACCATACCACCTTTGCAGCCCCTGCGCCCAAAGCAACGTACTCTGCCTCCAACAAGCTACGTGCGATGGAGCCCTGCTTCCCGCTAAGCCAAGATAGAGCAGTACCGCCGAGCAGGAACACGTAGCCAGTACGGTAGCGTCCATCTGGGCTCCAGGCCCAGTCGTTGTCAGTGTAGCCGTCAAGGACCATCGAACACTGCCGACGAAAGCAGAGTCCGAGGTACGGCATGGAGACCACGTACCGCACCACTCGCATAGCCGTGTGAAGGGCTCTGGCACGTGGAGCCTACGAGAACTTAGCGAGGAGGTTGACAGCGAAAGCGACTTCAGGAAGTGTGGTAGTAGCCAGGTACATCAGAGATCCGATGAGACGGAGGTACAAGGTCATGTCCACTATCTCCAACAGCTGTATGGGATCATCCACCTTCAAGGCATCCTCCCCATCAGGTGTAAGAGGTGTGGAAGCGGTGGGCACTACACCAAGTAGGTCGCTGAAACACTCCCCCATGACTCGTGCGTATCTGGCCTGATGTAGCAACAGTGTCCGATGCCTGCGATCTCGCACAATCTCCATACCAAGAAACACCGATGCAGGACCGAGGTCCTTCATCCTGTAGGCAGTCTGAAGGACACCCTTGGCCTCCTTCATGGCCTCCAGGGATGGAGATGCGATCAGAAGGTCATCGACATAGACCAGGATGGCGGTGAACCGCTTGCGTGTCGGTAGGATGAAGAGAGAGGGATCTGTCTCGCTCTGTACATATCCCGCACGAGTCAAACTGCCGGTGATCTCCCGGTTCCAACACCACGGAGATTGCTTGAGGCCGTACAAGGACTTGCCCAAACGCCAGACCTTGTCACCGTCCTCAAAGCCTGGTGGTTGAGCCACGTAAATCTCCTCACCCAAAGAGCCATGGAGGAACGCATTGTTCACATCCATCTGGTGCAGTTCCCAGTCATTCTGAGCCACTACACCGAACAGAGCTCGAGCTAAGATCATACGGCCGACAGGGGCAAAGGTGTCAGTGTAATCAACGCCCTCAATCTAAGAGTACCCCTTGACGACCAAGTGGGCCTTGTAGTATTCCAGTGAGCCATACGGCTTCATTTTCTTGCGAAAGACCCACTTGACCTGAATAGCCTTCCTCCGAGGTGAAAGGTCGACAAGCTCGTATTCTCTATGCTCTCGGATAGGGCGAAGCTCATCCTTGCAGGTAGCGCACCAAGCATCAGCATCTTGTGATGAGAGAGCTTCCCTCAGGGTGCCTGGGTCCGGCGCCATAGAGGGAGAGCTCTGCGTGGCAAGGGCACAAGCCTCGGTGTTAGGCCTGACCACCATAAGATCAGCTGTAGCATCACAAGCGATATGAAACTCGCGAGAAACGAGATTGTGCCCTACGGGGTACGCAGGATGTACCTCTGTGGGCTCAGTGCAGACACTCAGGCCTAGGGCCTTTGTGCCGGGGTCACCACTCGTGATGCTACGAGAGGGGCGCCTGGGTGCGGGGCCCGACGCTCGCTGAGCTCTGGAATCTAGTGATCGAAGACGGCCACCGGGCTCACGGGAGTAACCGGAGCTCAAGGGGTGCACCTCAGGCTCAAGGACAGGCACAACCATAGCTGGTGGGAACTGAGGCAAGGCAAGTCATGCCGTGTGAGGAGATGCGTGTGTGGGGGACACGGGGCTGGGTGTGACAGCAGGAGCAGGCAAGACTGGACCTGACACAAAGCCAGAAGTGCCAGCAGGAGTAGATACAAGAGTAGGCGAGACTGGACCAGACACAGAAACAGGAGTGCCAGCAAACCCAGATACTGGCAAAGAAGTAGGCGCGGGAACAAGTTGTACGGGCGAGGTCTCTGGACCAACGACGATGATCGCCGGGTCATCAAGGGCAGCAGACCGAGAGGTGAGGGGGGCTCAAAAGGACACATCAGCCCGGTGAGAGGTGCTCGCTGGCGTGGAAGTCTCCCCCATCCGCCGAGAATCCTCACAGGTAGGAACATGTGTGGCGGAGAGTGCCGTGATTGAAGTCAGGTCACGGTAGGTGAGAGACTCGAAAAAGAGCACGTCGCGTGACTCAATGACGCGATGACGAGTAGGGTCCCAGAAGCGCCAGGCCTTCCACCGCGGTGAAATTCCTATGAAGGCACACAAGCGGCCCCGAGGTGAGACCTTGGACCCTTTCTGGTCCTCGATGTACCACACGGAGGCCAGGGATCCCCGGACGCGAGCGAGTCGAAGGTCAGCACGGTGTCCAAACCAGAGCTCATACGTTGTAATATGGTCCGGAAGTAAACCGTGCGGGAGGCGGTTCCAGAGCCAAGTCATGTAGGCAAAACCCTCAAAGACAAAGGACTCAGGGAGACTGCACTCAGACCGCATCGCGCAAACCGCATCCTCCATGGTGTGGTTCCAGCACTCGGAAACACCGTTCTGCTGAGGGGTAGCAGGAGCGGAGACCTGGTGAAAAATCCTGTGCTGAGCAAAGAACCCGTCCATCTCGCCAAGGAACTCACCACTGCGATGTGAGCGGAAAGTATGCAGCTTGTGACGGGACTGACGCTCAGCAATCACTAGCCAAAGTCGAACCGCAAGGGCGGCGTCGCTCTTTTCACGTAGGCTGTAGACCCACTGCATCCGGGTAAATTCATCAGTCAGAGTCAGAACATACCGGCCCCAATCAGATAGGGACTCGACCGGAAGAGGACCGAGAAGGTCTGAGTAAACTAGCTCGAGAGGCCGAAGCGCTCGTGAACGAGAGTCGGGGTAGGTGCATCGGTGCATCTTCCCCTGAGCGCAAAAGATACAGTCAGTCTTGGGTGGCTTCTCGAAAGAAGCCACGTCAAGACCGAGAGCTGGCTGTGTCCGAATGAGCTTCGACATAGTATCGGAGCCCACGTGACATAGACGGTGATGAAGCAGCCGCTGGTGTTCCAGAGACAGAACACCAGTGATAAGGACCCGACCGGAGGAGGAAGGAGAGCAAAGGGAGGAGGTCCAAGAGACGCGATACAAATCGTCAACGACGGAGGCACGAAGGACAACGCTATGAGTATCAATAGCAGTCACAGTCACTGAGTCTACAGTATGCTCCACAGAGAGACCCATCAGTGTGTAGGCACGCACGAAAAGCAGGCTGAGCTCAAGATCAGGCACAAACAACACGTCGGAAAGGTACAAGGGGCCAGACGGACCGTCGAAGCATACAACCCCAACACCATGGACTCGCAAGGACTGGCCAAAGCCTGTGCGAACAGAGCGGACAGACGTGACAGGACCGAGAATAACAAAATTACTACAACGACATGTCATGTCATGAGTGGCACCAGAATCGATGATCCAAGTGCCATCGGAGTCACGAATGGTGGACGTCACTGTACAACGGGCAATGGAACACTTAGCATCAGAGGGACGCTGAGACGTCAGTGGGGAGGAATGACGCAGGGCACAAAGATGAGACTCATGAACCCAATCGGTGTAGTCAGGCCCATCATCATCACATGCTGACTGTGCTCCCCCACAGGCGTTGTCACGACCCACAGGAACGGACAAACAGACAGTCTGTGGACCACACGACGATGATAAAAACACACGCACCTCCCTGAAAGCGGAGCGCTAGAAGGTGTCGGAGCTCAGCGATGGTGCGGTTGCGTGGGTCCGGATCACTCCTACTTGCCGATGAGGAAGCGGGAACAGCTGCAGTCGTGGCCGCCACGCGTCCGGAGGATGGGGAGGATGACATGCTAGACGTGGAACAGAGGGCGTGTGCAGCTTGGAGCCCACGAGTAATCCACGCCCACTCGAGCGGCTGTTGGCACTCGGCGTAGCAATGGGCACCTCCACAATTATAGCAGTGAACAGAACGTCTACTACTACCAATAGATGACGACTGCTGCTATGACTGCTGCTGACCTGATCCACGCTTCCCCTTCTTCTTCTTCCCCTGGGCTGCAACTGCAACACCCTATGTCTGAGTGGGTGTGGGCGGGGCCAAAGAGGAGGAGGAAGATGAGGACGTGATGGAGGGTGAAGAAGGAGAATGCATGAGGGAAGATGGTGGTGATGCGATGACTATTGCAGCAAGAGAAGTCTCCCGATGGGCCACGGCTGCCTCGCGAGCTGAAGTCACTAGGAGGAAGAGCTGATGCGCCCAGGGGAGAAGCTGTAGAGTGGCTGAAAAGGGCTCGAGGACAGCATCGATGTACCGTGTGAAGATGTCAGTGTACTCAAGGCAAACTCCGAGCATCATCGTACGAAGCGCCCACAGCTATGTGCCTCCTGAGGTCCCAAGGCGCATGTAGATGCGCATGGTGCGTCGCCAGTAGTCAGCTGCAGGTTCTGCAGGCCCCTGACGGAGAGAGTGGAAGGCACGAATGTGTGCTGCACGAGTGGTGTGCGTCTCTGCGGCCAACAGGGATAAGGCCACATCCCAACCTCCGCATGGATCGGCGATGGTGCCTGTGCCGGCCTCGCCAAGGAAGGGGCAGAAATTGATGAGTGTCTGGCGTGGCATGGCATAAAGGAGTCTGTGCATTGCCCTGGCTGCTTTCAGCACCTGTGCTGGGTCTATAGGCTGATACGGGCTGCGGTAGTAGGGCCACACTCCCTCTGAAGTGGCCCAAACCTGAAAGAGGATCTCCCAGCAGTCGAAGCCGTCCTCACTGATCTACCGTGGAGGTGGTGTCTCAAAGTCCTTGGGTTGCCACTCCGTGGGGAGAGCAACCGCAAGCCGAGGAGGACGAGGGACGGGGAAGACTCCTGAAAGGGGATAGTCACCGGGATAGTCGGGTGACGATCGTATCGGAGGAGACCGAGGAGATCTGGTGCCCGTCTGCAGCTAACGGAGGTGCTCCTGAAGAACTCAAACCTCATGACCCGGGGTGTTGCCTGTGATGCCTGGCATGAATCGATCATCATCTAGGAGGTCAGGAGGTGGTGGGTCAGGTCTAGCTCCTGTCATGGGTGCCTGAGCCGACTACTGTGTAGAGATCGCGACGCCGGCAGCTCCCTCGGAAACCTGCCGTGGGACCGTGGACTGGGCACGCAGAAGCTCAGTAAGCATGCGGATGGCCTCAGTCTACTCCCGCTGTAGGCAACGCATCTCATCCTGCTAGATCCGTAGGTCCTCAATGGCCTGCGAGCGTGGGCTCAGGACCCCATAAGAAGAGGAGGAGGGATCACCTGTCCCTTCCCCCTTGTTGTCAGACGAATTCATGTCGCCTCTCAGTATGGGTCGACAGGTCAGGTTTGTTGGATGACACAAGTGTCAGCGTTTCTCGAGGAGTTGAAACGCTAGCAACTTTTGACTGTCCGGCTAAAAACTTGGCTAAGTGTGGTGCTGACGTCAGCAGGTGGTTGCTGAGATCAGCACGACCTGATGAAGTCAGCAAGCAAAAATGCTGACGTCAGCTCGAATACCCCTCCAGTCCCCCCTTTTTTTTGTTTTTTTTTGCTTTTGTTTTCTTTCGCGCTTCGTCGCGAGCGTGCAGCCGCTCCGCGACGGCTGCGCGGAAGCTGCGCGGAAGCTACGTAGTAGCTTTTGCTCAGCTGCTGCTGCAGCTGTGCTGTCAGCTACAATAGCAGCTGCGTGGCTGCGTGCGCAGCAGTGGTAGTAGCGGTTGCGCAATGCCGTTGCTGCTGCTGTGAGCTGCGGCCGTTGCTCGCTGCCGCAGCCGCGCGCTGCTACTGCTGTGCTACTATTGCTACTTCTGCTGCTGCTGCTCTGCTGCTGCTGCTACGGCTGCCACTACTGCTGCTGCGCTGCTATTGCTGCCGCTGCTGCTACTCTGCTGCTGCCGCCGCTGCTGCGCTGCGCTACTGTTGCCGCGGCCGCCGCTGCGGTTGCCGACGGCGGCTGCACTCACTGCAGCTGCCACGTGCTGCTCTAGCTGCTGCTACGACGCTGCTGCTGCTACTGCTCTGCTGTTATGCTGCTGCTGGCACGGTGGCAACGCCGCTGCTACAGTCTCATGTGATGGGTGTGGGCTGCGTCGACGGCGACCGGTTGTCTTCGACAGGCCCCAGTGGATCTGTTGCAGCGGTGACTCTCACTGCTGCTGCTCAGCTGCGTCTCTGCTGCGCAGCTCAGTGAGAACTGTCTCGCTGCTCTGATACCATGAGAAGATGCAAGGAAGCTTCCTCGCAACACTCCCGTTGACCAGGCGTTAGTGCCTGATCAGACGATGACGACAGTCACAAGTCGTGCACGCAACGACAAGAGTTTGGCTAGGGGACACAAGGCAAAGTGTCTGAATGCTTCAATAGCATTTGCAGAGATAAATGACAAATGACAGGTCCATGGCATAAACACCTGCCGCGGCGCACAGCGGGTCTCGCACGCGGCGGTCCAAGAGATGTCCTAAAACCGGCCCAAAACCACTGTTTTGGCCATAACTCTGCGCACACATGTCAGAATACTACGCCGTCTGAACCTAGACGTGCAGAATTACAGGACGGACGCCACGACTGGTCACATGCATGCATCCATCATCAGACGGTGGATACACAATGCAAAAACGTGCAAACCGGGCTCATGGCCAGTCCGCCGAAAAACTCCTGCAAGCTGCAGAAAAATAGTAGGTAGTTCCGGCAGTGTCCGGGGCTCTGGAACAGAAATCGGCCAGCTCCAAGCTGGCATTCCACCGCCATTCGTCGCACCGGTGTCACCAGGGCCCGCCTCAGGGATCTGCACGAGTATGGACACGGCCGAGTGGTCACAGTAGATTGTATAAGAACGTGGGGGGTGGTGGGACTTCGCCGGGGATTCCGCCGGACGGGCGTCCGTAGGAATCCCCCCTCCATGAATGGGGAGTCGAAAATCCATGTTTGTTTCATTTTACATTTTTCTCAACTTTATACTTGCGTTTGATCTACAAACCATTGAAAAACCCACCCCCCTAATTACACCCGAGGTTTTAGGGTTTGTTTCTGCACGAGCACTTGCTGGGACCCGAGGTAGTGGGGCCCAGCAGGTCCCCCTTTAACTCATGGGGAGTCTCGAACCCCCCAAGCAAACTTCTTACAAACCACTTATGAAACATCACAAACCCTTTTATTAAACGAGTTTGTGATGATTGGGTCAAAAAATGTGACGTCAGCATGTCGACGTCGCATCCATGCGACGTTGACATGCTCTCTTTTGACAAACAAGAGGGGTGTATTGTTCATTTTTACGCATGCAAACTCGCATCCGTGTCAAAGGGGCGGATCAGGCTTAATGTTCCGACATAGGGGCGGATGGGGCTTATCGTTCTGAGCAAGGGGGGGATCAGGCTGGTTGTCCCGAACGATGGGTATATGGTCATTCCGCCCATTGTCATATGTGTTCTTCTTCTTGCGACATTGTCATATGCATTTTTTTATGGCATTTTCATGTGTGTTATCTTGTGTGCAACATTGGCTTATCGCCTATTTTTTTAACTGGGTATATGTGAACTGAACCCTAATCCATTTCAAAGACAACTTTGGAAGCTAGTCTACTGGAAAAGTCATCTGCCGTGCTTTCCTTGTAGAGCGAGCCGAGGATGGGGTCCTGCTTCAATGCTGTCATGTTACTTTCGCCGATGTTGAAAGTGGTTATGCAGAGTATGCAGACTATGCAGAGTATTACATCATTCCACAAACGAATTTTAGCCCGGTGGACATATGGAGTATTAGTTTTTAACAGTGGCACTCAGAAGTTTTTCATGCATTTGGTGGACATTATAGTCATTTTTCTGCCAATGTCGCCACCAAATTCTTTTCTTTTTGCGTAATTTTGGTATGCTACAAATTTGTTGCGAGGACCGTGGGTATGCAAAAAAAAACCCCTTGAACTAGCGTCATCGAGGTCTAGCATACTTAATAAAGTCATAGTGTTGTTGAGGTGTTTGTGTTATACAGATTCATTCTCGTTTTAAGGGGGGTAATCATATTATTGTATGAATGTGACATAATGACGTATACTTGTCGTCCATTTTTGGTAGCAGGGTCGTGTCCGGCTGAGCGTAAATAATACTCTATTTTTTGTATGTGTATGCCGTCGTAAAATTTTCACCTTGCTGTATATCACTCCTAAAACACCAGGCTCGGGTATGCTGTCTTTGTTTTGGTGGACTCTCAACATGTGATGCCAAAACTGAGGTGGTCTGGGCATGCCGTTCCAAAATGAGTAGGTGCGGGCACACCAGCTTAAAATTCCGACATGTTGGGTGTCTCATCTTTCGATCCTTACGCATCACATGAGATTTTTTAATCCATTTGTGCTCTCCCCTTGACAACTGGGCAAAATAGTTGAGATACTCGCTTAAACATACACTGTATGCTACCATGCACACAAGTCGAATGTTGAAGAAGTTGAATCCGGAATACAAACAAAACAAACGCCATATCTACCTCGATGGCCATTCTCGATCAGCGACGTGAGTCGTTGATCGAGTGTACAGAGGGAGATGATGTGTCACCCCTGCCACCACAATCGTCGTGGTCGAGCAATTAGCCCCTTTCTTTTCTTCCTTCATGGACACAAAAATCTGTGTTTGTGCATAACCAACTACATTCAAGCATGGATTTGTGTTGGTTTACCTTAGGTACATAGATCTTCAAATATGTAGAACTTGACCATGAACAATGTGTGCACACCATTACTTCCACTAAGCAAGCATCGCTTCATCACCAACCATGCGACACCTTGGTGTCAAATCCATATGTGGATTGAACACTTGCGATTTCAATCATATTACCCTACGCAAGGAACAAAAAATCCAATAAATTTTACACCCTCATGCTATCCTCATGAAAACAAATGCTTGTGTTCCATCTTGAAATTCTTGCTGTAAATGAATTTAAATTGTATATCATTGTTGCGATCGTACTTGCTACGAGGATTTCCTCCATCCCATCAAGAGCATTGGGGCTTGGCCCCAATGCTCTTGATTTTTTATGGATGAAATTGTGCATAATGATTGAATCTTGAACATTTTGTCTTAAAATTTCTAAAGTAAACCCCCAAATTGTTATTCATCTAACCCCTAACACCTGAGATAAAAAAAAAGGTCCTTACCAATCTCATAGTTTGATGAGAGCGATGTTGTTGCACAAGAATGGCCATCAGAAAATCTTGCAACACACTTTGTACAAGAAACCGATATTTTGCACCAGCCATAGCGGATCCTCATGCACGTCCATCGCCGGACAACGGGCGTGTAATAGACAATATGCCAAACAGCTTTACATGCAATCCCCATCCCAAATCCCTTGTACCACTTACATTGTTGTTGTGCATTCCTTTCAATTCGCACCAAAAAGGATGTGACCAATCATCCTCAACAAGGCCCTTAGCCAAGGTTCATACGTTTTGGAGAGAAGTATTTTAGTGACAAATGCTCATGACATTGTTATATTCATAATGCAAAACCATTTAGGGAATTACGTACATCCAAAATCAATAACTGGTACAAATGGAACCGTTCACCGTTTCTACCAAAACCCCGGAGTCGATGGATACTCCACTCTCGTGCCATTCCTTCCTCCCATCCCTAGTCCATGTCAACCCTACTAGGGTCACTTGGTTCCCCTATTTTCCTGTGTGGAACTTGCAATGCAAAAGTATAGAAACAGGCCTTGCAGATTGTTAGCTCTTTATGCCCCTAACAAGGTACTTCCAATATGTACCACAATTTATGAGACACTTGAAAAACATCCTCCAATGGACACCATAATGGTGACGACCAATATGCTGATTATAGCTGCGTAAAAAATTCATTAATACAATCAATCTCAATTTTAAGGGTGTTTCCTCACCACACCATGACCTTCTGGGTCACTTGAAAAATGTTAGACTATTTTACAGTCTAATGAGATATACATTCATGGATGAAACCAGACTTTGGTGAAGAATCCTTTTGCCTTACTGAGATACTTAGACATACCTAGAAATTTTTTATGCATGATCTTTGTCGGGAGTTACTTTTACTCCCTTAAACAAAACTGTCAGCCATGTTTGCAAATCAACATGGTACTACCAATGTTACGCCTTACTTTGGCATAACAAAAATCCATGTATGCCAATTGAAAAACGGTGAAAAGTCCTATTACCTCATCTTTTGTCACCCGTGACCCTCGTAGACCCCAACCTTGGAACAACAAGCCCCATCCTCCCCTACAGAAAAAAAAAATCCCCATTCGCCCTCACCTCCAAACAAAAAGCCCCATCAGCTGTTGATGGCAACAGAAAACGCCATCCATCCACTCGTATTCACCATGCTCAAACAGCAACACCCGTCACTGCTTGACCATGGAAGATTTGGGCATGCGGTGCTAGATCATGGCCCTCCATCGTGACCGTTGCAATGGAGGACCGCGATAGCATTTCAAGAGGGGGGGGGGACAGCATGACGAATGTGTCAGCCAAAGTCCGTCGGTCGGCAAATCGTCAACTGCATCCCCCCTCCCTCCTTAACAGCCCACAAGTCCACTAAAGCACCCCCCGATCAAGGCCCTCAAGTAAGCATTCATTGACATCAGTTCAAGCACCCTTGTCTCACATTGGCCATGAAATGTTCACTTTCCAAGTGACTATGGACTAAAGTCCTGATCTTTGGTCCCCTTTGTGTTTCACGTTGGGCCGAACAAGTGTGTTTTGTCATCTTTTGCCACAGTGTTTTGGTGTCTTAAGTCATGAAGGAAACAAAGAAGAGCACTTACTCCTAAACAAGGTATTCACGACCTTGCTCTGACTTTGTTTGTGGGACTGTAAATCTTCTTCTTGTCATTCAAACATGGCTTTTGACCAGTACATCTAGCTTTCTATCGTTGCCGCTAGTAAGGATATGTAATATACACCCATCAATCATCAAGTGATGAGGTGCCAATGGATTCACCATTGAGTACACATTGAAGGATTTGTCATTTGCCTAACAGAATCAACTGTGACCTGATTCTGACATTTGCAGTGGTAACCACTAACTGTCATTTTTACCGCTAAACATGCATGCGTGTGCAAAATAGAAACAATAAAGTCTCAGATGCATACCATGGCTCTTCTGGAGACTTTCATTATCGTTGAAGCAAAAGTGAGGTGCATGTCTCTTGAATTTATCTTTCCAGGATTAAACTCAGGTTCCTTACACAATATACATATGCAGCCATCGTTTCATTCTGTAGCCATGATATGGATTTTCAAAAGATCACTTCTTCCGTAAGCAAAATAGCACAATCACAATCACCCTGTTACTTTGGTGGCCCAAATCATACACCCATCAGATGACTTATCTATTATTCTTTTGGTGTTGTTTCTTATCCAAAACATCAACCAATGTTGTCAATTTGATTTGATTTCCCAACATGTTTGTGATCACCAATTTCACAAACTTTCTAGTAATTGAATGTCACATTCAAAACCAAGACCACAAGTTCACAATCGTTATCGTGGAGGAGGGAACTCCAGTCGGCGGAAACCCCGTCTTCGATGGAGATTGACACCGTCGATCAATGCCATCAATGAATCTGTTGGATTTGGGAGAATCCGGGTCACATATCACGCAACTGCCCAAATCGGTAACAGCAAGCCAAAAAGGGGGGAAGTCGTAGAAAAAGAGCAAAGAGTCAGGGAAAAACAAAGGGTAGAAGTAGATGGCAAGGCCCCTGCCCGGCCGAAAAAATCTGCGCTGACCGATTGCCCATCTAATGGCACACATCCTCGCAGATGAGGGTCCCTGAGATCGCAAAGATCGACGAGGGGTACGAGGACGACCAACCGGTGATACTGCTACGAATGCAGCTGAGGGGTTATTAAAAACACATAATGGTACCAGCACTATTGGATGGAGGAGCTTCTCACTGTTTTGTCAACAACGACATGGTTCAGAATCTTGTTATGTAGAGCGAGATAGGAGTGTTTGAAGGCAACTGCAGATGTGTCGACCTCGCAAACTACTCCGACTGTACATCAGAGAACTGCACGGCGTAACGGTCTGAAGAAATTGCCCAACGAGCGATCACAAAATCCTCCTTGGGCAAGATTTCCTGTACCGGCACAATCCACAAGTTGGATGGAGCAACGGAGCAGTCAACATCAACATTTATAGAACAAGAAGACATCTACGTCTGGTCGAGCGGCCCACGGCGCATCGGTAGTTATGGCAAGCAACGAAGGTGGAAACAGTAGACGAAGCTCTGAGAGACGTAAAACGCCAGTCGATATCTCAAGGCGTGGCCAAGAAACACCTGAAGCCCGGAACCCAAGGGTGGGTAGTCCACGTGGAAGCAAGGTAATTGAAAGAAATTGCAGCAGCTAAAGCCACACCCATGACCTTGATGCCTGATAATTTTTCAGTAGTACCAAAGGAGTTTGCTGAGCTTATCGAGTCCGAAGAAGGTCTTCCCGACAAACTGCCCCGAGACCTAACTCCGCAACGCAACATTGACCATGAGATAGACCTGAAGTCGGGAAAAATACTGAAAATGAAGGGGACCTATCGGATGAGCGATCACGTGCTAACCGAGCTAAAAAAACAACTGCAAAAGATGCTCAGTCAGGGGTTCATGAGGCCCTCCACGTCACCCTACACAGCACCGGTACTTTTTGTGAAAAGGAAACCAGAGATGAAGTTTTTCATAGACTATTGGACATTGAACAATATCACCATGAAGAACCGCTACCCCCTCGCACGAGATGATGAACTTTTCAATCAACTTCATGAAGGCCCGAAATTTCAGCAAAATGGACCTACACAGCGGCAATCATCAGATCGGCGTATCTGATGAGGACGTTAAGAAGATAAAATATTGTACCAGATACGGGCACTTCAAGTTCACGGTCATGCCGTTTGGACTCACAAACGCCCCCATAACATTTATGGCAGCGATGCACATGTATCACCCGTACCTCAATGACTTTGTCGTCGTTCATCTCGACGACATCTTGGTGTACAGCCGCATCTCGGAAGAGCACGATAGACATATGTCGAAGGTTCTCCAGGTTCTACAAATATAATTTTTTGGAAATTCTCGGAATGCAACTTCAATCGTTTTTCGATCGAGGTTTTGGGTCACATCATCGGTGGTCGAGAATCACCATGGAACCAAAAAAGGTGGATGCATTAGTTGATGTAGTTGATTGGCGGACATCCACAAACGTTCGGAATGTCTAGGTGTTTCAAGGCTTCTACAATGACTACTGTTGATTTGTAAATGACTACACACGGGTGTCAGTGCCTCTCTCCGATCTTACCCAGAAAACCAGCAAGCGAAATTGGGAGGACAAGAAACAAGAAATCTCAACTATTTGAGAAACGCTGTGACCTCGGTGCTACACTTATGAATGGAAGATCCAATGGTGGAACGCATTCTAACCACCGATGTGTCCGATGTTGCCATCAGAGCCATTCTCCTTCAAGACAACAACGGTGGAGAACAACCAATGGTGGCCACAACCCAACTACGTGGTGCATGAGACAGAGATGCTTGCAATTGTATGCGTATTCAAGACATTGCAGTGCTACTTGGAATGCCAGCGATGTATCGTCCACACCGACCATCATGTCGGAAAATACATCAAAACCCAGACATTGACAAACTCCATGGATGGAATTCCTTGACTACAACATTGAATACCGACCTGGGAAAATGAATCCAGCGGTTTCTCTAAGTAGATGACCGGATGTAATACTCAAGATAATCACGATGCTCACGAACGAGACCCGTACCTCGGAAGGCTGTTTGTTAAGGGGTTAAGAGGAGTCCAGCAGGTAAGACAAGAGCAAGTTTTGATTCGACGACCCCAACTGGCAACGCTGATTCACTCGCGAGGCCGTCGTTCCTCCAAACGAGGAACTATGACGGATGCTATTGGAGGAATGCCATGACACCAGACAGGGAGGGAATTTCGGTCAGGACAAGATGCTCAAGAAGCTGGCGAACAACTATTGGTAGGATAAAATACAAACCAATTTGGTGGCCTTCTACAAGTCATGCGACACCTCTCAAGAACAAAGAATGATGTCGCACAAGTCCACCCGGTCTACTTCCTCTACCCATTTTGACAGAACCATGGGTAGATATCAACATGAACTTCGTGACAAGTCTGTCCAACATGCCCGAACGGTATGACACCATCTTTGTCATGGTGGACAGATTTTGTAAGATGTCACACTTCATTCCAAGGAACACCACCGTCACCACAAAAGGAGCAGCGTGGCTGTTTCTAAATCAGATTATGCAGTTGCACGGAGTGCAACATACCATCATTAGAGATAGAGATGACTCTTTCACCAGTTGTTTTTGGCACAAACCAATGACACGTTACAGCACTCAGATCCAGCTATGGATGCCATTCCATCCTCAGACCGAAAGGCAAACCGAGCGAACCAAAGAGACGCTAAAAAAATCCCTCCATTTTTTTTAGCCACACAACACTCATTGGGCAGCAAAACTACCGATCCCCAAACTTGTGTACCGCTCCGCCACTTCCACCGCAACTGAAATACCTTTTGAGGTCTTCCCGTAACATCGGCTCAATTACAAAGTCGATCACACATCATCGGAGTTGATATTCACCGCCAGAACTTCACAAGAATCTGGGAAGAAACACGGCAGACCCTCGCGAAGATGTAAGCAGTAATGCAGCGGGCAGCCGACCAAATTCCCGCGATGACGTGTTCAGCGCTGGCAATCGCATCCCCCCCAGCTCTGCAAACATCAAACTCCAAGGACAGGACTGCATGAAGCTCAAACGTCGTTGGTTGGGAGCGTTTGAAATCGAGAGAATACAAACACCCATCATTTCTCGACTTTGCCTCCCTGATAGCATGGTGATCCACCCTGTCTTCCACATGACCAAGCTCAAGCACTACCGGGATCCGAGAAAGCACTTCCCCGGCAGAGGCGTTGCACCTCCACCTACTATGCAAGTGGATGGGGATACGGTGTACGTGATTGAAGATATCCTCGATCATTGACGCCGCGGAAGAGCAACAGAGTATGTGGCCATGTGTCATGGTTACGCAGCCGCGCACAACAGCTGGGAGCCATACGATAACCTATGAGACAACGATCATATGATTGACAGTTTCTTTTGTCGTCACCTGCTAGGTCGTTGCGACAAAAAGGGGGGAAAGTGTTACGTCTCTGACGTACACGAGCCCCTAAACTTTGTGAGCGGGCATTTTTGTCCTTGTATCCATGGCTCACCATGCGACGACTGCCAATATATTACGCCATTTGGCCAAGGGCACTTTGGCCAACTTGCTTGACCTCCGTTGTCCCATTTGAGAAGTTTCTGACAACTTCAACCACCTTCTAGAATGGTAGAAAAGGGTGGGAAACTCTATCGATTTTTCTTATTTCATTCCGTTGACTTCTTGATGGCACGAGACTATTTCAAAGAAGCGCCTCCATGTTCTCCAAGCTCCCTGACTTCTTGACGAAGCTTTTTGAATTTACCACTCACGGCTTGACTCTGCACGTATCACTCGGCTCAAACATCGAAGATCTGACATATGTCTCATTCGCATTCTTGGCATTTGATGTCTGTGCTTGAGTGACTTGAGCACATATATAAAATTCATGAAAATTATCCATTCTCCCCAACACCCAAACCGTCTTTAGTCCCGCATGTCATCCTTGTGAACCACCTATGTTCCGCTCGGTGTAAGAAGGGTATACACACATTTAAATTTGTGGATAATCCTTACATGTACCCTTTCCAAAGTTATTGATCGATCCACGCATTTCACTTGTTCACCGTATCCACTACACTCGTAACATGAAGAATGGTTTCAATTGTGGCATTTGATCACTACTATGTTACATACGAGACATACACGAGACCCTAATCTTCCAAGTGGACATTATCTTCAATAAAAAAATAGCCCACCGTGCGTCAAGACCCCGAATTTTCACTCTGACTTTTGAGGCAATTTGGCTTACTGCACTCACTCTCCGACGAACTTTCTCACACTTTCTGACAACTCCAACCACTTTCGAGAATCATCAACAATAGTGTCAAGAACTTTTGGTCGAATTTTCGACAAATCAAGAAACGTCTTGATTTTTTAAGATGCGTCTCGCATCTTCTTCATCGATCCTCAAAGCCATCCGATTCTTCGGTGGAGCTTCTCAAATCTAACCACTCATGACGCAACTCCACACGCGTCACTCGACGATGGACCCAAAGACCCCTACTATGTGTCATTGGTAATTCAACACTTGTATATATGCGTTGTATCATTTCGACACATTTGCAACGGGTCAGAACCTCCAGCTCTTGCTTTGAAGTCGTCGTCAAAGTTCGCAGAATGGCTTTCTTAGTCCGCATCGGGGGCTTACCCCCTTCGTAGGACTGAGGGGCAATCGTCATCAACGACCCAGAGCAGGGAGACTCGAATATTTTGAGTCTCCAGAGGCCCATTTCTGTTTCTACCTAACCCCCTCATTCTGGGTCCAAAACGAGGGGATGTAACCTTGAACTTGTGAGTTTGCACGAGTTTTCTGGTTTAGAAACTCGCATTTTGTCATAAACAAACTCGAGTTTCTGTTTTGACGCGTCGGCACGAAATCGTCACGTGCAAGGCACGATCGGCGCTTTTGCGCCGACGTTTCTTGTGGACTCCTCGCTCCTCGCTCTCGCTCTATCCCTCATGCTCGCTTGTTCTCGCAAGAGAGGAGGGCGAGCAAGGGCGAGGACACAAGGCCACAGGCCTCGGCCCTTGAGTTCTCACGGCCTCTTGGCCGCCGATCGAGCCACCAGCTCGATTGGTGGCTGCTGGCTCGTCAGCGTGTGGCCGGCCGGTCACTTGACTGGCCGCCGGTAGCCAGCGGGTGGCTGGCCCCCGGCCAACCCTCGCAATAGCAAGGGGTGGCTGACGGCCACCCTCTCGCTATCGCGAGGTGGGAGGGCCGAACGGCCCTCCCGCTACATTCCTCCCCACTTGTTATGAACCGTCCCGGTTTATGACCAACAAGTGAGAATACCGGATAGTGAGTTGTCAACATTTTGAAAGAAAACTAATAATGTCAATCGCTACCTAAACATGAACACGTGCATGGCACTTGGACCTAAGCTGTAGCTTGTCAGTGAGTACAGCAAGCGGCCTCCCCCCTTTAGGCTGGAGAGTCCGCACGACAACCATGTTGGGCGTCCCCAACCTCCTATGGTCGCTCTCCATGAATGCTGCCCTGTGGGAATGTTGTTCACTTTTCTCCGCGTTCAGGTGGTACCTCCTGCCACGCGTCGATCTGTGCGAGCAACAAGCTCGCTTCAGTACTCGTTGAACACCCCTGTGGGCAACCGAGATTCGGGCTCCCATGAATTATGTTCATGTCCACAACCGGCCCAATGAACGAGGTACTCACCAACAACCCGCAACCGAAGAGTACGCTCTCGGTGCTCGAGTAGGCGAAAGACCTCGTATTGGCCGTCGGCAGCAAAGACTGCTGGCGGTGGCTGAACGGTTCTGTCCGCTGTATATGGAGCCAACAGGCTCACACGAAACACGTTATGTATCTTCATACTCGGCGGAAGTAGCAATCGGTATGCCACTGGTCCGATACGTGCCATAATGGGAAACGGCCCAATCCACTTCGGTTGAAGTTTTCTTGCCCCTGGCGACTTCAGCCGAAGGTTTTTGGTGCTAAGCAACACTTTGTTACTGATGTCAAATGAGACCTCCCAGCGACCTTTGTTGGCATGTGCCTTTTTTTGTTGCCGAGCTGCTTGAAGGTGACCCTTCGCCTCCTGTAAGAAGGAGTCGATGCAGTCGGCAAAGGCTTGAGCAGAAGGAACCTGCCCTTCTCTATTCTCACTATTTACCATTGAAAAGGGTACCACTGGATGCCGACCACTGTTCAAAACAAACGGTGTGAACTGTGTGGACTCGTTCTCCGAGTTGTTCACCAAAAACTTTGCCGGTGCTACGAATTTGTCGCAATCATGCATGGCAGAGTCCACATACATGCGGAGCATCTGCTCCAGAGTGTGATTCATATGCTCTGTTTGTCCATCTGTTTGAGGGTGAAACACTGTCCACATTTGTGACTCACTGCCAAGGTACTCATGCATCTTTACCAGAATTGACTAGCAAATGTTTGATCTCGATCGGAGATGATACCTAACGGCAAGCCGTGGTACTTCACGACACCCTCAAAGAAGAGACGAGCGGTCTCCTCTGCGTTCACGTCAATGGTTGTAGGAATGAAGTGTGTCATCTTCGTCAAAAGATCCACAACCACTAGTCTTGCATCGTGGCCACGGGCTGTGTCTGGAAGACCAATAATGAAGTCCATGCTGACGAACTCCCATGGAGTTCCAGGAATGCGAAGTTGTTGGAGGAGTCTAGCGGGCTTCTTGTTACTAGCCTTATTCCAAAGACATGGGTCGCATGTCATGTAATACTTACAGACATTGACACTCTATCCTAGCCACCAATAGTGGTCCCAGAGTGACTGTCCGGTCTTTCGGGGTCCCACATGACCTGTGACCGGCGGGTCGTGGAACTGAGAGATAATCTTAGCTCGAATGTCTCTCGAGTTTGGCACAACAACTTGTTCTCCATGCCAAAAGATTCCTGCGGCCTCCACCAAGCAGTACTTGTCCAGATTTTGAGAGTCTTGAAACCAAGAATCCACACAGTATCCCATCCGAATCCTGATTACAAAACCTTTGTAATAGATAATCTCTCGTGGTGGTCGCCGCAGAGGTGCAGGGGGATCTGGTGATTGTATTGTTGTTGTTGCAATGGCCATAAAACACCCACCGACATTAGTGGTTGCTTTAATTTCCATAGGCTGTCGGCTTAGTGAATCAGCCACATTGGTGTGTCCTGGCCGATATTCCCATGTGAACGATAATCGGCTTAGGTATTCGCTCCAACGTGCCTGTCGTCTTGACAGTTTCGGTTGTGTTTGGAAGAAAACCAGTGGATTATGGTCGGTCACGACCGTCACACCATTTTAGCACCCTCAAGGTAGCAACGCCACATCTTGAAAGCAAATACTACCGCAAGGAACTCTTGATCCCCAGTCGTGTACCGCATTACCGCGCGGATGAGCTTCCGGCTGTCATACGCAACTGGGTGACCATTCTGTATGAGGACAACTCCGAGTCCTACTATCGACGCATCACATCAAACCTCCCACGGTTGCGATGGATCTACAAGAGCTAGGATGGAAGCTGTGGATAGAAGCTCTTTGACTTTGAGAAAAACGGTTTCGTAATCAGATGTCCATTCCCAGCACACGTCTTTTCACGTGAGACTAGTTAGCGGTGCTAGGAGGGTTGAATACCCTTGCAGAAACCGTCAAAATTAGTTTGCAAGGCCGAGGAAAGACCGACTCTGCCGATCATTTTCTAGGCGTGGCTAGTCTACAACGGCTTGGACGTTTCGTGGGTTGACACGGATGCCGTCCTTGCCGACGATGTGTCCAAGGTATTCGAGCTCATCTTGTGCAAACTTGCACTTGCTCACTTTCACCTGGAACTTATGTTCCTAAAGGATTGCGAGGACTTTGCGCAGATGTTCTATGTGCTCTTCAATTGATTTAGAGAAAACTAGGATGTCGTCCAAGTAAACCAAGACAAACTAACCAAGTTGCTTGGCGAACGTTCGGTTCATCTCTCCTTGGAAGGTTGCCGGGGCATTTTTCATCCCAAAGCACAACACTCGGAACTCATAGTGTCCCATGTGTGTTCGAAACGTGGTTTTGGATACATCATCTTTCGTGATGCAGATTTGATGCTACCCTTGAGATAAATCCAAGGACTAAAATACCTTTTCCCCTTGGAGTTGGTCAAAAAGGTCCTCAATCCGCGGCAAGGGGAATCGATGTTTCACCGTCAGCTTGTTCAACGCTCGACAATCCACACACATGCGTAAACCACCGACCTTTTTTGTTCACAAAAAGGATCAGCGCACCGTACGGCGAGATACTTGGCTTGATCCATCCTTTTGCAAGGTACTCTTTGATTTGGCGTTCACCCTCTCGCCTTTCTGTTGGACTAAGGTGATACATGGGTCTGAACGGAGGAGTCGCCTCCGGTTGCAGCGAAATCGTGTGGCCCATGTGTCGTTCTGGTGGAAGCCCAGCCGGTGGGTCTTGGAATACATCCAAGAACTCCGCCAAGAGAGATTTGATCTCTTCTTGCGTGTCTTCCTTCACATCATCCTCTACTTTTTGCAGATGAGCCAAGAAGCATTGACAACCTTGTCGAATACGCCTATTGACCTACATCACAGACAAGTTGGCATAGACTTTAAGTCGAGTTGATGACCATTCTCTACTCAAAATCAGCGTGAAGTGATGTTGTCCCTTTCGGAGTATCAAGCGCCTTGATTCGAAGCACATCAGAGCTTTGTTTTTGCGTAGGCAGGGGTTGTCTAGCACCACGTCAAACGGGTCAAGAAGGTTGAGTGCCTTCAACGTGACACTCTGTGTGTAACCTTGAATACAATTTTTTGCCTTACAGGTACCGATGATAGATACTGTACGTTTGTCACCGACGACAACTGCGCCATCCGATGGCTCGTACTTTCGGCCCACCTGTCGGGTAAAGCCAAAGCTAACAAAGGAGTCGTCTCCTCCATTATCAGCCAATACGTTCACGGGAGCACCAGCTAGGTGTCCTTTGAACTTCATCATCATATTGGCTCCACTCTTCCAAGTGAACAGACTCGACGTAGACAAGCCGAGTTTGTGATGAACACGGAATCTGTACGATGGGCGTCGCAACTCCCATGATTCACCCACTCGAGTCCACATCTTGTGGGCACGTGTGAACTGTGTTAGCAACTTCCAGTATTTAAATTTGACCGGGTTGAAATCGTTGACTAAAAGTACCGCGAACGTGATTGAAAATCAATGCTTTGAGGGTGTTTGCTTCACTGTGTAACACAACTCTCTCACATTGGTCGGTGTCGCCACCACTAAGCATGTACGATCATGCATCTTGTTCGGAGATGCAAGGTTTGGTGGGCAATGTCGGTCAGCAAGTGTAGAATGTGCTTCAACAAGGGGAGATGAAACAACAAAGAAATTGGAACTCGTCAAAAACTCAAATTATTTAACATCATCATCTGAAAACATGAACTTACGCTCGTGATCCAGTTTTACCCCTGAGTGGTCCCCACTAATGTCACTCAGGGGTGGGGAAAACCCGCCCCACGGCCTTGCCTGTTACCACGACCGGGCCCATTGCCGCGATCGCGACCCTGTCCACGGCCATGTCCGCGGCCTCCTACTGTACCATCCCCACGAGGTGCTGCCGCTGTAGCTAACGCCGCGGCCTCTTGTCCACCACCAGCAGCATCAGGGAATTGAGCCCTAAAGTGGCCCGGCTGCATGTAGTTGTGGTAGATCCCATTGCGGAAGGCTGCGTTGCGACACTCACGTGTAGCCTGCATCTCGTCATTCTTGCGGCTGCGTTTGTTGCTGGGGCCCTTGCGTCCACCAGCCTTCTTAGCTGGAGGATTTGCGAGCTGCTTGCCGTTGGCCCCGCCTTGCTGTCCAGCTGACCCACCAGCCCCTATAGCGTCCATGCGCATGTCGCGGCCTTGCTCTGCACATGCATTTGGTCATGCATCATAGTAGTGCTTCGGGTTTGTTGAATACACTTTGCTCATGCAGTCATGCAACGCCCTCAAACTTGTCCAAGCTTGGCCAGTGGCTGTTGTGGTGGTCTTGTCCTTCAGGTTCTCGCTGGCGAGACCATCACGCAAGTACTCCAGCAGCATGCACTCCAGGTACTTGAAGGTCTGAGTCTCGTCGCCCTTGGTGAAGCTTTCGGCTTCCTCCACGAGTGCAGTGAACTCGCTCAAGTAGGATTCGAGCAAGGTGCCTAGCTGCCTGACGTCCTTGATCTCGTAGAAGGCGCGTTACGCCTCCTCATGTTGGGTGCACTTCTTACGCATGATCGCGCAGAAGGCCTCCCACGGCATGGGCTGCCACTCGAGGAACAGCTGCTGCGCACTCCACTCCTTGACCACATAGTTGAAGAGTTTGTCTTCAAGTCGCGTCGTGGTAAGGTCGCCCCACTGGCTGAGTGGTGCCTTGTGGACACATAGAACGTGCACCATGCGATTCAACCAGTCGGTCAGCTTCACGCCCTTCCGAAAGATCTCCACACTGTGGAGGAAGGAGGTGTTCATGGCCGGCATTTAAGTCTTCGAGGTAGGAAAGTCGTTGCTACCAACGACAGTGGCATCCGCAACTGTGGCACGCTATGCTTGCTGCTGCATCTGCACCTGGGTCATGCTCTGCAACGCCTTGTCAAGGTCGTTGCATCGGTGGCTTACCTCATGCGCGGCCAGGCGCTGCAGCTGGCGATCACGGTCAAGGTCCATGATGCTCTGCCCGACGTTGGCGAGCAGGTTGGCGAATGCAAACTTGAGCTCTGATGTGGCCAGAGCATCGACGATAGCCTCCAGGGCCTCGCGTTGTCCATGCACCCTTACCCACTATAGGAGGATATGGTTTGCGTACACGCCTTGAAGGAGTCCCACCTTTCGGAGGAGATTGTCGTCAGTGACGACGCTCGAGTGGGCACTGCCCTGCCCCATTGCGGCCACATCGTAGGAAAGGGGGGTCCGCCCAGATTCCTCCGAGTGGTGTCGTACCTCCACCGCCGGTGGTGATCTTGATTCGGCCCGCCGCCTCAACAGCAAACTCCGCGAGCCTACGACGGTCATCGCGAATTACCTTCATGGCGACGTCGTCCGGCTTGTTCTCGCGGGAGCTTCCTGTGTGGTGGCTTTCAGCGCCCTTGCTGCTCTCGGCAGTCTCGCTGCCGTCGACAGCTTCAGGCGATGCGGCGGGTGCCTTGGCCTTCTCGAGCACTTGGCTCGAGTTGGCTGCACGACGATGGCGATGGTCACGATCCTTGTTGCCTTCGCCATCGTCGGCGTCGTGCTCTTCGTCAGGGTCCCCCTCCGGCAGATCCTCCTCCATCGCGTCGTCCGTCGCGTGGGAGTCGTCCACGTGTGCGTCGACGTGCTCGTCGAGTACGTTTTTTGCCTCCGCACACTTCTCGATGTCGCCGAGGTTGGCGTCGGTTGCATTAGGCGGTACGGTTGCCTTAAGCGGTACGGTTGTCTTAGGCGGTATGTTTGTCTTTGGGTTGGCAACCGTGCTCGCAGCGGCAGCTCCCAAAATTTGGAGTCCGCCGAGGGCATGTGGTGAGAACATCACCACCTTGCCCTTGTTGGACTTCAACGGTCCGGCACTTGCCATCTCGTCGCTCGTGCAACTAGCACGTGAAGATCGTGGTGAGGATCACCCCACAACTTTAAGGAGGAATCGCCTCCCACAAACTCATTGGTCTAACGATCGGTGAGGCAGTTATAGATTCAATTTCTATTTTCCTAGGCCGCCACATCAGCACAAGGTCGTGGTTTTTGGAACTAAACTTCCTAAGCTGTGACTCATGGCGATTGACAAGGGCTAGTGCCTAAGAAAACAGAAAACTACAAGACAAGGAAATGACAAGGGACGTGAGTGTCGCTCACAAAACAAGAGCAAGGAGTGCAAAGAGGAATTCTAAAAATTCCTAGCAAGTCTTTCACTCTTTCTTCTATCTCCTTGTCTTCCTCTTGTCTTCTTGTCTTCCTTGGCCTTCTCTTCACGCTCATTGACGCCTCGTGTTCTTGGGCGGCTTCTTCCTTGAGCCAGTGGCGTTGGAGTGTCGTACAAAAACCTTCAAGGTGACACCCTCCTTCTTTTTAGGGTGCTCTCAGGTCGTGAGAGTCCCTAAGCCTGGGAAAGGACGCTCTCCCAATTGGATGAGGGAGGGAGGAAGGAGCCTTGTACATGGGGAAGACTTGGTGGTTTTGGAGGGTGGGAACTCCCCACCCCGTCCCACAAAAATCCTCCTAGCCCCTTGGAAGTGAGCAGGGACTGGTGGAAAGAGTCTCCACCAAGTACAACTCTTTTGAAGCTATCTAACGCACTTTATGGCGCTTCGATCCGTGAAGTGTAGATGCCGTAGTCCCTTCTGGCATTTCTACTGTTGCTTCTAGCTATGGGCGGCGTTTTATAGAGGACGTAGCCGCCGTTTCCGCCGAACCCTTGGTCGCGAGGGTCGTTTGGCTCTGAGAACCACTGTAACAGGCCGGAACCTCCAGCTCCTACTTTGAAGTCGTCGTCGGAGTTCGCAGAATGGCGTTCTAAGTCTGCGTCAAGGGCTTTCCTCCTTCGTAGGACTGAGGGGCAATCGTCAATAACGACCCAGAGCAGGGAGACTCGAATATTTTGAGTCTCCGGAGGCCCATTTTTTATTTTACCTAATGCCCTCATTTTGGGTCCGAAACGAGGGGATATTACCTGGAAATGGTGAGTTTGCACGGGTTTTCCGGTTTAGAAACTTGCAGTTCGTCGTAAACGAACTCTAGTTTATGTCTTGACGCGTCGGCGCGAAATCGTCGCGTGCGAGGTACGATCGGTGATTTCACGCCGACGTTTCCCGTGGGCTCCTCGCTCCTCACTCTCGCTCTATCCCTCGTGCTTGCTTGTTGTCGCGAGCGAGGAGGGCGAGTGGGGGCGAGGGCACAAGGCCACAGACCTCGAGGGCACAGACCTGTGGCCTTGTGCCCTCGCCCCCGCTCGCCCTCCTCGCTCGCGACAACAAGCAAGCATGGTGGGAATATGTTTGTGCTGTATGGTGGGAATATGTTTGTGAGACTTTGCGTTTTGTACGATGGGTCAAATAACCCTTCTACCCAGAAAGCGAGGGGGTCACGAACGCCCTACCCNGAGGCCCATTTTTTATTTTACCTAATGCCCTCATTTTGGGTCCGAAACGAGGGGATATTACCTGGAAATGGTGAGTTTGCACGGGTTTTCCGGTTTAGAAACTTGCAGTTCGTCGTAAACGAACTCTAGTTTATGTCTTGACGCGTCGGCGCGAAATCGTCGCGTGCGAGGTACGATCGGTGATTTCACGCCGACGTTTCCCGTGGGCTCCTCGCTCGCGACAACAAGCAAGCATGGTGGGAATATGTTTGTGCTGTATGGTGGGAATATGTTTGTGAGACTTTGCGTTTTGTACGATGGGTCAAATAACCCTTCTACCCAGAAAGCGAGGGGGTCACGAACGCCCTACCCAGTGGTTCAAAAGTCCTCCACCCGGTGGTTAAAAAAAAAACTAGATTGCCCGCTCGCTTCGCCATGCTCGATCAGCGGCATGCACCGCTGATCGAGCGAGGCGAGGTGGGGCATGTGAACCCCCTTCGCTCGATCGCGATTCTCGCTTCCATGCGAGAATCGCGATCGAGCGACGGTGTCTTGTTTTTTTTGGTTCGACATGAAAACCCCCGTGGTTTGATTTAGGGTTTTTTATGTTTTGCACGGGCGGAGCTCACCCAAAACATAAAACCCTTACATCAAACGAGAGGGTTTTTGTGTAAAAAAAACAACAATACATCATCGCTCGATCGTGATAGAGGGAAAACGCCAAATTTGAAACCGAGCAAAAACGCTCGTTCTATTAATTTATCTCATCACGCAAACCCCCCACTTAGTGCAAGGAAACCCTAGTCAAACCCTAACCCGAATTACATTCAGGGTTTTAGGGTTTTAGTTTTGCGCGGGCTCCTGCTGGGCCTCGCGGTAGCGGGGCCCAACAGGTTCCCTTTCAACGCATGGGGAGTCTCGGACCCCCCATGCGAACTA